>VZSV01000057.1:0-48433 GCA_013398735.1 Nothocercus julius
TATATATATTTATATTTTATATATTTATATTTTATTTTATATTTATATATATATACACACACACATATATAGGCAAAATACCAAACATCCTGCTAGGCTTGAGCTGTCAGCTGTCAGTTCAAAGCCAGAGGGCATCCTGACCAGGTGTCACACGGTCAGAGAGGCGCGCAGTCTCGCGCTGCGATATGGCACAGATGGGGATCTGCAGTTGCTTTAAAATCTCCTGACCCCACTCACCAGCAGCAGTATTTGCCTTGCAAAGCACTAGACACTGTTAACTTCTCTGTGGGAGGCTTGAGTTTGATGCACACTGGCATCCAGGTGTGCATGGATATGTCAAATGTACAGCTGTCCCATGCACACATCTCACGCTGTGCTCACTGTTCAAGGTCCCACCGGGGCTCTTCAAGCCAACCAAATCCCTCAACTCCTCTCCAGTTTAAAGCTCATACCAGTTATACACATCCATGGTCTTTGCTCGCTGTTATGTATATCCCAGAAATAACAATTGCCAGAGAATAAGGTTCCTAAATAATCATGTCTTCTCTGAAGAGAGCAGCAGTTGGACAGGAATTCAACATCCCGGTCCCTTCGTTGTCCAACTTTGCCAGTGCTGGTAATCAGAGTGAGACCTGCTACCAGACCTCGTGTTGGTTTTTCTTATGACTGTATGGTACGAGTGTCTTCAACCTAGTTTTCTACTAAAAAATTTTGAGTATTGAAGATGTCTGCCCTGTGCAAGTAGAAAAAATGCAAAAAAAAAAAAAAAAAAAAAAACCAGAAAAAGTCAACTATTAGTACACGTGTGCATGTTTGTGTGTAATGATCCAACCTAAAAACATCAGTCATGAGTCTTAAGGATTCGACTCCTTCGCTAACTAGAGTGGCCCTTTAGAATGACCTAGCCGTGCTCTGTCCACTCATCAGAGATCAAAATGACAACTTCATTTCTATTCATGAACCTTCCAGTATTAAAAAATGCTGGCCGTTATTTTCGTCTTTACTTTGTATCTGCATCACCAACGTCATAACATGTCTTCAGCTCTCGGAGACGAGCTAGTTTTGCAATACCTTGCCCCTCACCAGCAAGTTAATAACACAGCAAGGTCCATAAATGATAACTGATAAATGATAAGTGAAAATTGAAATTTTGTAAAAGTGAATCTGATTTTTCAGAAATATTTAGCTCTTCAGTGACTATTAATTAGACGCTAAGTGCTTTTCAGATCTTCACTGTAACAGTGCAGATTATGTTGTATCATCTCAGATTGCTCTTAACTTCATTCCTAGTTTAAAGCCATGTTTCCATGACTCTGAAACTTCTGATTTTAGCAGTTATAAGTGATACAAGATACACAGGAAAGAGATGACATTTTGCTAAACAGACGTGTCTGGAAAAATACGAACAAGCTTTGATGCACACAAACTTTTCTTTCGGTTCATTCTTAAATCAACCCTGAACCATTAAGATTACTAGTAAGCCTGGAACAAGGGCTGCGGATGTGTGAAATGTACTCTGCACTAACCAGCTGTACGTGTGCTTAGGCAGCGTCCAGCACAGGGAAGCCTCATCAAAGAAAGTGGATTTTTTTCTAGAAAGTAATGAAAATGCACCAAAACATATACATTCCTGATAGCAGCAAACTGTAAAAGAGATCCATTATTGGCAAGATAATATAGAAACAGAATGACAAAAAATAAGCCTGTTTGCTGCATTTTTGCCACATTTCCACATGGGGTTTTGGGTCTATCTCACTGAAAGAAAGTTCAGTTTTCTCACAGAACTGAAATGCAAACATAAATTAAAATGTCAGCATTTGAATTTGTTTTGGCTAAAGATCTACGGAGATGGGAATCTATCCATCCCATATCTTCAATTTACAATGGAAATATCTGTGAATAAAATTAAGTAAATTGCCTTAAAAGAAATCATTCATTGAAATAAGTAACTAAATGGGCTGCATCCTTTAAAAAGAAGTATCAGAAAACACTCATTTTTCTGAAAAAAAAAAATATATACTTAATGGCATTTGCAGTAACTAAAACTTTTTTCTGTATTTTATTTGCCTAGATAGGGCACAACCAAAGAAACCAATCAACCTCCCCACAATAGCATGAAAAACAAGGAAAGGAAGGTATAAAGAGACTTTAAATGCTGCAGAATGGGGATACTACGCAAGAAGTAGCTTGCCTAGGCATTTACCTGCTGCACACTCAAAAGATGGGTTACGGATGGTTGTCAGCTGAGCTGGCTCAACATTGTAGTTTCTGTTCTTCAAGAAATTCTGGAGCGAAAACCGTAGTCCAGAAAAATTGTAATTTTCAGTACTTCATTTGACACCCATTATAATGTGCTCTGGAAGGGGTGTTGTTTCAAGCTGTTCTTCCTTTGCCTGCTTCTCCCAACATGCTGCTCCGCTTGGGGCTTGTCCCTACGTGAACTTTGTAGCAGGTTTCTGCGCTTTTGCCACCAGCAATCCTATCTTCATCCTTTCAAACTCCCCAGGTGCCTCCTTGGCCAGCTCTACTCTCCTTGCCTGGCTGGCCCCCATCACTGTCTTTTTGAGCAACCACCCCCTATTGCTCCTGTCATATCGCAGGTCTCAATCCATTTTCTCCCATTTGCCTGTCACCTGCGCACGTTTGCTGTCTTGCTCCCTCCTTCAGTGTTCTTGCACGTGCTGGTTCTTCTTCTATCCCTGTAGGTTGAAGTAAGGCAAATTAAGACAGACCCTACTTGGTTGTTCAAAGCTGACCAAAATGAGAGGAGCAAAAAGTGACGCAAAGAGTCCGCATAGAGTTGACGCTGGGCTATGCTGACCACGTTTAAAGTCAGAGCGTGTGTTTGGTGGAGAACAGAGAGCTGGAGCGGCAGCCCTGAGCTGGGGGACACGCCGAGCCCAGGCAGGAGCAGCAAGCGCTGCCACACCACGCGCAGTCTGCTCTGCTGCCGTGACTCATGAGGAGCGGCTCTATTTTGCGTACCGACTGTGGGTGTTCAGTCAATTTTAATTGTATTTCGTGTTGTGACAGGCCTTGCAAAGAGACACTGTTCTGATGAAAATGTTTTCTTTCATTGTCACCTTTTCCTTCTATTCAAGATCAAAGCAAATTGTTGGAAAATGAGCCTAAAGAACAGAACATGGGAGCAGATTGTTATATAGCTCCTGTCTGCCTAAAGCAAAGAACAACAAAGTCAGGAGAAAGCTGTTCCTTTCCAAGACACGGTGGTGACTGATGCTGCGGTTGCTCTGTGGTCAGATCCAGACCAGATTCGACTGGGAATCACACCATATTGCTACAGGAATGCATTGACAACACAGTCTTTGCAGAAATTAATTTTATTCTGAATTCACCTCTACTTAATATTATTACACCATCACATTTGGCATAGCTTGGTCTATAGCAAAGCTCTCTGTTCATAGGAAGGCCCTTTGACTGAGAAATGGCCAAGGCTTCTTAAGGAACTGCCAGTTATCTCCATTTCAAGCTAGACTGCCAGGATCATCTTTTCTTTCTGTGCTTATACAATACCTGGCATCATGAGCTGCTAGCTATAATTTCATAATAAAATGACCGTATGTTCAACACATACATTATTCTTAACCAAAATATCTTAAAAAACCCTGTTTGGAAACTGCAGACATATCAAGTTTCCTGAGAAAGGAAAACCTGATCCTTTTTACGCTGTTAGCACTATTGGCTTGTAATCTCTTGATGCAGCTTAGCTATTATGGAGTCCCAGATTTAATATTCTGCCCAGAGGATGCTATAAAAGCCACTATTGATTTCCGTTCACTGTAAGCAGGGCTCATCTCTATGTAAATTAAAGATTCTATAATATATTTTACAATATAGACTAGCTGTCATTCAAGTGTTGATCTATTCTTACACCAACAGGCTGCTTTTATTGACAGCCTCCAGACAGCAGCACACCTAAGGAAATCTAGTAGTGCATTAACACATGCATCTATGGGCACATCCTCAAATATCCTAAGGAAAATGAGGGACAGGTTTTCCACCCGAGAAACTGTGAGGTACGTAGTGATGCTGCAAATAGTACAAATCACCTTCATTGCTTCAGGCTGTGATATATCCCCTTTCTTTTGAACAGGACGTAGGGGAAAGATGCACATATGTCTTCATCTACCAACTTTCAAATCCTTTGAATAGTTGGAAATATTCCAGAAGAAAGAAAATGAAAGATCTTTCACAAAAAGAAAATAAAATCACAGTTTGCTTTAGAAGACAACATCCCAGCTGGTGACAGCATGGCCTGGGGAGAGGGGAAGGGTCGCTCTGCCAAAAGCTCTGAGCCTCCCTGAGAGACAGCGAGTTTCCCATATGCTCTGCCTTCGGAGACCCTGAAACTGCTGCTTTCTCCTTGTCAGGATGAGGGTGGAAACAGCAGCAGGACATGGAGGCATGTCTTGATAGCTGTATTTCTCTTATTTTGGAACACTTTTCAGTGCTTCATAAAAGACAGAGTTCCCCAGGGGGAAAGAAGTTAAGAGATGCTCTTTTGTTGGGGCAATTAGAAATTTTGAAGACACTGAAATCTCACCAAGTTATGTAGGAATGTACAATAAAATTCAATAAAGACACTGAAAGACTGGGGACCTCAAAGAACATATATCCCGCATCTTCCACTTCTTTGTCTCTTGTCTGGTTTCTCACATGGCTAAATTTTAATTAAATATACTTTGCTGATTGCCCCGTTTGTCCACTGGAGGTCAGTATCTTTCCACAGAAATACAGTTCCTCTCACCTGTTGCGGTTGCTCTTACAGCAGCACCTGATTTTCCTGACACAGGATTTAAAGCTTCTGGTAGAACAGACTGGTGACTGCCGAGTCCACCACAAGCCAAGGAAGACCTGTGATCCCTCCCCTTCCCAATTAGGCTAAGGACACAGTTGAAGAATTGGAAGCGCCTCAAATTTGGTGTTTTCCCAGACATCAATCAAGCTCCCTGGGTCTCCTCCGTCAGCCAAAATATCCTTCAGGAGTCAAACATCTAGCTCCACTCTCAGGTAACACCATCTAGTTGGACAGGGGATTGCACAGGTGACAAATCAATGTGCTCAAGTATTTCCATGCTTACCGCAATATTCACCCTTGCATGTTGACCAAATACTAGAGTGTAATTGCTAGTTGTTAGATTTTTTCCTCTCTAGTTAATCCTGCTTGGCTCATTTTCTAGGATTTAGCTCCAGAGAAGCTGCCTGTTTAGGCAGCTGCACAAACTGTGTAGGAGAGCTGGCCTGCCACTCTGCTTGGGAAACGCTCACTCATTAGGAATATTTCTTCACCAAATGCCAGTTTGCTAGGCAGCCCGCACATCACCTACAGCTCCCCTGGCAATATACAATAGCCCAAGAATGACACAGCAGTGGATGGGAGAGAATAAGTGATTGTGTAGGCAGAAATGCAAACAGATGCAAGATTAGGGCTATGTGGTAAAGTCACACATTTATCATAGCTTAATCACTCCCCTGAATCAGTGTCCACATCAGCATTTAAGCTGGGATCAGAAGTGCGTTTCTGAAGCAAATCTCCTGCTCATTCTCACTCGCCATGCCTGCTCTTGCCTCACGGAGCTGCTCAGAGCCCCACAAATGGCTCTTTGGACAGTGGCTTCACCTATTTCCAGTCATGCACTGGTCTTGCTCAAAGCAATTCCAGGGGAAGGGAATTGCCTTTGTCCTGTTTGGGTCTGAAATGGAAAACCTGAGGTATGAAGTCTGGTTAGGTGAGACATGACGCGTAACTAAAGACCAGGGACTCTGCAAATCTACATCTTTTTTTTTACATATACATATATTTTTTTTACATATGCTTTACCCATATATTCCTTTATCTCCCACTACCCTGAATATCCAAGTTTTATATTTTTTCTGAGCAGAAGACATTCCCAGTTCACTAAATTTCCTTTTAAAAATCATAAATACAAGAAATATTTACAATTTCAATGTGCTATTTAAATGCCAACATAAGTCTACTCATCCTAACCGGGTAGTAAGGGCAGCAGCAGCACCAGTGCCACCGGTGCGCTGAAACACTTTCTCCTATTGCTTAGCACAGGGGGAAAAAAAAAGGTCTTTCTCAGCTTTCCCATCTCTCTCCATTTTCCTACCTCTCATGTATTAAAGAGATGAAAGAACCCACACATCTGTGCTGTTCTCTCCACTTAAGTGAGGCATCCTGTCCTTAAATGGCTTTTCTCAGGTAACATAATAAGCAAGAAACTATCTCACCACTAGACAAGCCCCGTATCTCTCCTCTCAAACAATTCTAGTGGTGAGCAGCTGCCTCACAATTTGGTATGCTTTAACTAAATTTGAAAATCCCCGAAGTGAGGATTTATCCTCCCTCTCAGCAAAGTATGAAATAAATCTATCATGCCTATAAATAATTCATATAAATCCTAGAAACGTAGCAAGGAATATAGGTCAAGAGGGGCATCACAGGAGAAGGATGGAGCCTCCCCACTTAAAGTGGTGGACTTGAATTCAGCTTCTTAGGAAAACGATGCCAATTTAAAGAATGAAGATGGCTCTTGAAATCATTCACACAGCAAAGAGTGACTTGGCAGTCACTGGAGGTTTTGAACAGAACACAGACCAGATGAACCAAACTGTAATAGCTAACTTCTTTTTTTCAAGTAAGAATGTCTTATATAAGTTAGCTGGATACAAAAAAAAGGGGGGGGGGGAGGGGGGAAATTGAGGTCAAGATAAAAACAAAACAACCTTGTGAAAAGAAACATGGCAGTGATTTTCAGCAGTCAAGACAAATCAGTAATACATTACTGAGAGAAGCAATGAGCTAAAAGCTGGATCTACAGATTTAAGTATACTCCAAATATCCCAGTAACTGCTGACATTTTATAAATAATCAGGAGCCGGGGATATGCCAGTATTTCAATGTAAACATTGAAACACAGCACTTAATATATCAAATACCTTAATGCAGACTTCTGTAGTCATAAATTAAATATTTTATGAACCTATTCCAAAGATTTCAGCAATCTACAAATTCACTAGGTGCTGTAAGAACACTTCCAAACCTTTATTAAGGCAAGAGGCAGAAATCACATTAAAATACATTTCAGGGAGCTTCTCTGGCCAGCCTGGAAAGTGTTACTTTGGTGTCATTCTGAGAGTATGAAGCACACAAAGAACTTGGAGAATCATACTCAAATAAGCAAATAATATAATGGCAATCAGAAGTTGTTTGAAGGGACCTTAAGAAATTTTGCAAAAGTACAAAAAATTTGGAATGAAAACCAAGAACAGAAAACTGAACATTTGGAAATGCCCCCAAAACACACCAGACGAAAAGAATATGAAGAAATCGGAAATAATGTCCTGGGTGACGTCCGGGTAAGGCCTCACATTGTTGGAATGACCAGTAAATTTGGGAAGATTTATGTTTCAACACTGAGTCCTGGCTATTTATCCTAGTACTACAGCAACTGTCCTTCAGTGGAAGGAAAGGCCCTTGCACCTTAGACCATCCTTGTGACATCCACTGTTATCCGCATGGCCACAGGATGAGAACCCATTCCAGGGAAATCACAGCCAACCAGCCACCTAAACTGAAAATCCCACTGAAACAATTAAAGTAATAATAAAAGGACGTAAAAGACCCAGAAGAGCCTGATGCCAGGGACCAGGCTGCAGCCCTGCTTACTGGCATCAGAAGAACAGAGGCATTTTTATGGTGACTGGTGACTGCATCCAATTTGTAAAGATAAAAGGCATCGGACCCAGGCAATTTAACAAATTACAAAAGGGTCATCAATAAAGAACTAGGAAGTAACAATTGCTAGAGAAATAGAACATTAACAGTGGAATTATTCAAAAAAAATGAATAAAGAAGTCATCAACACTGACTGACATGAGACCGCCCAGTTTTTAAAACCAATTAAGATCTATTTACAGAATCCCAGAATGGCTGAGGTTGGAAGGGACCTCTAGAGATCATCCGATCCAACCCCCTGCTCCAGCAGGGACACCCAGAGCACGGGGCACAGGGCGGCAGCCAGGCGGGTTGGGAAGATCTCCAGAGAAGGAGCCTGCACAGCCTCTCTAGGCAGCCTCTTCCAGGGCTCTGCCACCCCTCTGTCACACGGAGATGGAACTTCCTGTGTTTCAACTTGCACCCGTTACCCCTTGTCCTGCCGCTGGCCACCACCGAGAAGAGTTTGGCCCCAAAAGATGAGTTTAGATGAGTTCTGCCATCTCACCCAGTACTACTTGTTTGGGTTCCTCTTTACTAGCGCCATCTCAAAGACAGAGCACAGGTTGCCTCCTCCTAATCAGCACTAGGGTAACTCCGACAGATCTTTCGGCCTCCTGCCCTTCCTCTAGCACCTGCACGGCATTAGCCCGAGGGGCTGCTGCTGAACGTGGCAGACAGATGTGCTGCCTCCGCGAGCCCCGCGCCAGTCCCGATCCCTGCCCCGCCGCCACCCCACGCGACAACAGGGTCGAGCTGCCCAGACACCTCAGCAACAGTCGCCCTCGGCTCTAATCTCCAAAGCACTTTGCGCACGTCCTCGCCCCCAGAGCAAAGCACAGAAGTACTTCCCGCTCCGGCTAATCAGGTAAGAACTTCCACATTTAACTCCAATGTTAAGAACTAATCTCTAAAGAGACTACTATATTTAGTTAAGAACCTCCTGGAGGCTACTTGTTTTCTTAGGTAGATGAAAAAAAGCCCAGCCCAGCAAATACGTTCAAGAGAGCTTTCCACACGGGGAAGCCTTTACCTGTGTCACCACAGACAAGAACACATTTCTCCAAAGAAGCCTACAGATACTTGGCAGAACATGCAAAACCACCTTTTCCTTCCTCCTGTTCCTAGAGGAGGCAAACACAAAACTCCTTTTCCTTGCCTTGTACTCAAAGGCCATTTTTCTTCAGGGTTCCCATTCTTTCTGCTCTCCTTTCTAAGAAAGGACAGCGGCTGTTTGGAAACCTAAAGTCCTCCCAGGGTTCCCACACTTCTTTAAAAGGCCAAGAGAATTGAGCTTGTCATTGAACACCCTTCACAAATCATTCCTGCTTTGTGGCAGATGCCGCAGCCCGAGGGATTCCAGCAGGGACTGTCATTTATTTCCATTCCCCGTACATCACTGAGCACGCTGAAACTGCTTAGGAACATGAACACAAAGCTGCCTCGAGCTGCTGAAACCCTTGGACTTGTGCGCACTCTTTTTTATATATGTATATATATGTACACAGCACATGTACACACGCACACATATATATACACACATAGTACATACACACACACAAACACACAGTACCTATACACACATGTATGCACTGGCACCAGAAGTACTTATATTTTTACGTATCAGAAGTACTTAACAATTCAGACTTGGATTTAGCACTGCAGTCAGGCTGGCTGCCCTCCACAGGGCAGGAAGCTTTCCCAAAGTAGACTGACCAAGCTGAACTCCTGTTTGTTCCCTTGTTTTAAGGAGAAGGAACTACGACGTCATCTTCAAAAACCTCTATCAAAGACACCTTTGGATAAGCTGTTCCAATATTTATTTCCACTGCTAGAAAACAGTATCCAAGTTCAAGACTGAATCTGTATAACTTTAGCTTCTAGTCCTGAGACTACAGATTAATTATACTATATATAATACATATAATTATACTATATAATTATAATTCCATTGTTACACTTAGATTTAGTGCAGTCTAATAGTGATATTTTAAACATTTTTAGAAGTTTCATATCCCTCATAACCGTAGCTGCATAATGCCAAGTGGAAGGCAACATCTTTTCATTAGTAACACACAGCGCCTGGCACGACACAGAAATAACCCCTGCAAAATGCATCACAAAACAGATTCCCAAAGCAAGGGCAATTTCCCATCCCCTCACCCTCATTTGCGAAGTGCAAAACCTAGTTCAATTTTGAGCTTGTTCTGAACAGCGTACTTCTCTTGTTACAATAAAATTGATTTCTTCACCATTCGGTTCATCTTAGTTAATAAGGAGGAATCTGAAATATCTAAAATCCAACTGCAATGTCAATGTAGTCGTATGGAAATAGATTCTTTAACATTCAAGAAAATAACCATTAAAGCTGTAAAATGTAGTATGGTGAGTGATGCCTTCAGTATAATCTCCAATCCTAACTCCAAGCCCAAATGATAAATGAGCATTTATTTGCATTGCTAAAGAGAAAAGACCAGCTTGCTTTACTCTAAACCTGCATTTGAACAAAACCTGCCAGTGCATTTATTTAGCCTGATTTAGAATCAGTGTCTTTGTTCTAAATTACCTGAACTACATTCAAATCACAGATGGAAAATTTCAGTGAAATAAGAGCTGCCTGCCAGAAGGACAGAAATTTTCAGTTCAATTGAGTAAAGATAAATTCATTTTCCCAGGGAACAACTAGGCTTGTCTAAAGAGCGTAGGTAACTTTAGGTTACAGTTTAGCTGCTACATCTCACAACTGTTTTGCAAGTTCTTCCTGTTGCCACATGAGGTTTTAGCCTAGGTTTTGGTGCTCTTGCCATGTTTTGCAAATAAGGTTAATTGAAACATTTTGTAGTGGACAGACATGAGCTTGCGCTTTGCAGAACTCAGTTCGTAGTGTGACTAATCCACAAATACTTCTTTCTTTAAAAGGGTGGGGGAGCTTATCTAATATAGCCAATAAATAGTTTTTCAGTGAAACACATTAAGCAATATTTTTGCTCCCAGAAAGAACTGGGCAGAATTTAAAACTACCTGTAGGGAAATTAATACCTGTTTACACCAACAAACTTTGACTTAGAGTCTGAATCAATCACAGAATGGTTGAGGTTGGAAGGGACCTCTAGAGATCACCTAGTCCAACCCCCTGCTCAAGCAGGGACACCCAGAGCACGGGGCACAGGATCATGTATAGGTGGGTGCTGAGTATCTCCCAGAGGAGGAGACCCCACAGTCGCTCTGCTCAACTTGCGCCAGGGCTCTGTCACCCTCACGGTCAGGGAGTTTTTCCTCATGCGGATATGAAACTTCCTGTGCTTCAGTTTGTGGTCATTGCCTCTTGCTCTGTTGCTGGCCACCACTGAAATGTCTGGTCCCATCCTCTTGATACGCTCCCTTGAGGTACTTAAACACATTGATAAGATCCCCTCTGAGCCTTCTTTTCTCCAGCCTGAAGGCCCAATTCTCTCAGCCTCTCCTCATAGGACAGATGCTCCAGTGCCCTAATCATCTTTGTGGCCCTACACTGGACACTCTCCAGCAGCTCCACGTCCCTCTTATTCTGGGGAGCCCAGAACTGCCCCCAATACTCCAGGTGCGGCCTCACCAGGGCTGAGCAGAGGGGCAGGATCCCCTCCCTCGACCTGCTGGCAACGCTCCTCCTGGTACAGGCCAGGAGCCCGTTGGCCTTCTTGGTCACGAGGGCACATTGCTGCCTCGTGGGTAACTTCTTGTCTCCCAGGACTCCCAGGTCCTTCTCTGCAGAGCTGCTTTCCAGCAGGTCAACCCCTCCAAAAAGAACAAAGGACTATGCAAGCTAAGAGGAGCAGCCACACAAGCCTGGTTAGGCAGACTCCAACCAATGCCACGGTCAAACAGTACTTCCTGGGCTCACGTATAACAGCTGGAAGTGTTACATCTTCATTTCTTTTATTTGCCAATATGGGGTAAAGAGTAATGGCGAAATCTCACTAATCTAAGGAAAGAAAAACAGACTCAAAAGTGAGGTTTTATTCATATTTGTTACTTATTCACAACCCAAAGTAAGATTAAACTCATAAAATGGCCTAGAATGTTAATTTACATCACTAAATTTAATTCACATTTTTATTGATAAAATACTGAAAGGAAAATGACAACAATCCAGGTTCAGAAAAACAGATTGGCTGCTATGACTGAAAAATCTACACTATCTTAGCTGGTCACAACTGATCACTTGTTTTATGTTTATTATTTAAAATTAATGCAGATTACAAAATTTCAGATACACTCAGCTTCTGTGTTCATAAAATATATCTTCTATCATATCAAATTTCAGTAGAATGGAAAGAATTTTCTGCTATTTCACTTCAGCATATGGCAAAAGGACACTGACAGTACTCTCCCCACCTACGTATACAGCGATGCAACACTGCAATCTGAGTTGCACTTTTATCTGACTTACTCACCAAATCTTTTTGCAAGCCACTGTGCGAGTGTATCCTGACCAAAGCAAAGCACCCCTCATGCATCAATGAAAGCCATCATCAAGCTGTAACCTAAATTCTGTCCTTTGCTGTAGATGCACGTATCTCAGACTCCAGCGCACAAAATAAAGCAGAATTTAGCTCTGCATTTTAAGGCAAAGACAAAAGCAGATCAAACTGAAAAGGAGATGAGTACCTTTAGCTGCCACTCGTTAACGAGAGCTGCAGTTGCTCACCATTATGCAGAGATTGGTTGCACTTCATATGATAGGTCTTTAACACAAACATTGAGGTAAGCATTTTGCCACACTACCAGAAAAAAAACCGTCAGAGAGTGAAATAACATATGCAGATTAAACAGCAATCAAGTAGCCAACAGTTTGCATGCAAATACTGCATTACACTGGTTATATTCTCAGCACTAAAATTGTTTACTGTGTAAACAGAGGTTAGATCTTCCGTTCCTTTCTTTTTTTATTATTATTAATATATGTTTTAAAAACAGACAGGCCTTACAGAACAAAGCAGCCTTACCGAATGTTAGACCTGGAATTACACAGACTTCTATTACAAAGATTAAAACGTTGACCTGGTAAGGAAAGAACTCTTCTCCCTCGTATGAATACACTTTTAAAAGCCTCATTAGGCAAAGCAGCAGCCTGACTCACAGTCAAGAAGAAAAAAGAACATTCTAATACTGTACTGCAAAAAAACTATGAATTATTTTTAAAAAAAACAAAGATAGCAGAAGCACACTGTATGGCAGTAACTTCTGCCAGAGAAAGAAAAGGGTATGTGTATAGATACATATACACACACACACACACATATGGCATTGTACCTATACAGCTGTTAGGCTGTTTTAACTGCCAATGTTACATAAATGGGAGGTACTGCAGAGAAAAATGTTCAAAGTAACAGCAATTTGAGTAAGAATGCTACAGCCAACTGAAAATGATCCTTCATGACTGTATATACACACAAATCAATCAAAACCTTATTCACAACATTTATACCTACAGGAACAAGAACCAAGTTTAATACTTGTGAAATGCATCTGACCGTTAGGACTGGACTGACTGGGTATTCCTTCTTTAGTAAAAGCAGAGTAACCGGTCTACACTGAAAAGCTGTACAGGGATTTTAACATTCACTTGTAATGTGGACAGGTATTTGCTACCTACCTGAGACTGTCCAGGATTCTACCCCATAAGCAGCCAGCAACCAAGAGCTGTTACTGCTACAGACTTTTCCAGTCTGCTCAAACAAACAAATCCCTACAGAATCATGTGGATTCATACATTTCATCATTTGCTACATTTTTAAGTAAAAAGAAAAGGTTAATTTTTACAAATCCAAACCTGTTTACTAAGCTAAGCTAAAAAGCCCAAATGTGATTAAAAATAGACTAAATATTTAGTTGCTATCTACTGTATTTTATGGTGGGCATACTTAACATCTAAAAAAATACAGCTAAAAATCATGTATTTATGAACCTCAACACTTCACTCACTCATTTAGTTAACTCTCCTCAAAGACTAACAACCAGACCACTTCACAAGTAACCTAAGTTGTTTGCAAATTTAAAAGAATAAGATGCAAAGAAAAAAAAAAAAAAAAAAAAAAAAAGACTTCACACCTTACAGGGTCAGGAAAGTAAAGTAAAATGCTGGTTCTGTAACAGTGCAACAACTGCAGCATATTTTGCATGCAGCACAAGATTTGCTACATTTAGTGGCACTTAAGTATTATGTCGTAAATACTGAAAGTAAGACAAGTTTCTGATCTGCACAAGCATAACCACATCATTATTTACCAGAGTTGCTAAGCTACAACATTCTGAATGATACCGACTCCATTTTAATGCTTCAATCACTAGCCTTAACGCGTGTCGATGTCCTGCTTTACACCTTGTCGAGAAAGCGATGGCCGAAGCTGCGGATTTCACGCATTTGCCTCGGTGCTTGCACTAGGCTTCAATCTGACCAGTCGTTCTCGTCAAACTCGGAGTCGTCGTCGGAATCGCTGTACTCCACAGCGATGCGCCTCGAAAGGATGGTTGCCACATCGTTTCCAACGGGTTCTCGCTTCGCTTCTTGCTCGCGTTGCTCCTGCACCTTTTTGAGCTGAATTCCTGTAGAGACAGCTATAGTCAGTCAAGGTGCTCTGTACCAAAAAAAGACGTTGTTCCATATTGTTGATTTTAGATTCAAGCAATATATCCAGGAAGAAAGGAAGAAACCAGCGAGTTAGCCTTCTTAAGCAACGAAGAGTGGTAAAGGGAAATGGACAAAAAGAGGACTAAGTGCTTCTAGTCTTCTAAAATTACCACCAATAGTTAAAATATAAAATAGGTAAATAGTTAAACTCTTAGTTAAACAGAAGACTGTACAAGTTCCTTTTATCTGAAGAAGGAGGTCTTTAGAACTGTGCCTGGAAACACTGTAAGCATCTAACTGCTCTAGAATCTAACTAAAGTCAGGGACAACCATTAGTGCCTGATTAAGAACGGCTTTCAAAGCTACATCCACGGGGCTGAAATCAGGTTTTGGATAACTCAGTTTTTCTGAAGAAACTAAAAATCCAGGTACTTCTAATGGAGACTCCATATAATGAACTTAAGTCTTGTCTCATTTATGTTCACACAAACATAGAATATATTTAGCAAAGCTCCACATCTTGGATCAAGAGGCTTCAGACATAGGTCTGAAGTCAGGGTTGACACGGGTTACTACCCTGAAAAGCAGTGGGTGTTAGAGTACGTATGTGGTACCTGTGGATAACTAATTCTCACAAGGATATCCTGCCGAGCTGGGACCACGATCCCTGAACTCGGACCTCTGGAAAAACTTGGTTCTTACACTGGGCCCTGCTCAACCCGCCATGTGCTTACCCATACGAATGGCAGCAAGGAGATCGCTCCGTGCGTCGCTTATCGGCGGCTGCGCAGCTTCGTGTCGCTTCGCCTCGGCACCAACGTGCAGTGGGGAGGAAGAGAGGGATGAAGCTGCAGCAGGCGGGCCTGGAGGAGGAGGAGGGGGGCCTGGAGGAGGAGGAGCTGTGACCACAAGCCCACCAGGAGGAGGAAGATGAGGAGCGGCGTATGTGGAGCCAGGCGCCAGTGCAGGGTGGGAAGGCGGCCCGGGGAGCTGGAGGGGACTAACGAAAGCAGTTTGTGCTGAGGGAATCATGGGGGGAGGAGGAGGAGGGGGAGGACCCGCAGGACTGTAATAATCCACCACCTGAGCTGGAAGCATCCTAGGTAGAAGAGAATAAAAAAAAGTCTGTTGCATTGAAAGTTTGGATTTACAGAACCACCATCCATTAAACTGTTCTCCAACTTCAGCTAAAACAAAAATTGAAAGAAACTTAAATTTACAAGTTAAATACATACACAGTTATAAACATATAAAATACCAAATATTGAGGTAACATATTCTGATTTAAGGTAGATGACATATTTAAGGACAATTCCTTTTCAGCCCTATATATACACCAAACCACTCCACAAAGTAAGATTTATCTTACTATTCCTATTCAACTCAGTGTGCAGCCATATGTTACTAAACATTACTGTGTGAGAATATTAAGCACAGTGCCTATGATTAAGAAGGGAGCAATAAAACTACTAGACCATGAGGATCACTTCCACCCAATACAGGGCTCTATAATAAATGCTAAGAACTAATAAAAGACAGGCATGGAGGGAAATGGAAAGCAGGAATGGAAGGATTTAGCTAAATATATCATCAACCTCATGGGTTGCTTTAATCAAGTTTGTCAATTCAAATATTTAATTACATTGATAAATTTGATTAATACTTCAAAGGAATAGGGCAGATCTGATTTACTTGATAAAACGTCATTAACAGAATTGTTCAAAAGGATAAAGGAGAAGTTGTATAAAAATTCTGAAATAGGTAAATAACTGTGTAAAGGAGACAGGGGTTACAGGGAAGATGCTAATGACATTCAGTGATACCCAGTGAATCACGATGTTCCTTGGGGCTAATCATTAGAATTGCTTTTATTATCTGGCCATGTCTAGCTGGAAATAACCAAGAGAAAAAGCAGACTGACACAGTCCATCACAGCGTAACTGTGAATCACCTACAGCATGAAACCATCCCGGAAAGGGCAAACGCTACCCCAGGGAGCACCACATGAGGGTGGAAAAGCCTGGCCAGTCTAGCCTGGGCAAGAATGGATACAACTGCCCTGGGGTTATAACCTGAAAGTTTCAGCTGTTTAAGCAAAAGCACATGCTTGGCACAAAAATGAATAGGCACAGACTACTTAAAGAGTCAGGAGGGAAGAGAAATCATTTCTTCTTTTCGGAGGACTGACCAATGTTCTGGAGCAAGCTTTCCTTCAAAATCTCAGCAAAACATCTACACAGTACTCTGATAAATTTGTTAATGGAATTATGGAGATATCTGTGGCAGTAGGGAACTTGATTCAGTGTCTGAGGAGATCCCTTCTTATCTCATCATAAGTTCCTTTCCCAATCATTTCAGAGATGCAGCATACAGACTAGCCCATCAATTACATCCAAAGATCCTTTTTCTGCACCTTTCTTGCAATTTGAAATATTGTTCAATTAATTATGTTGTAACTACTCTTCATTATAGAGGAAAACTGTCCCTTTTTCAGTATTACATTAGGAACCCTTAATATTTTATGAGCGTATTGATTTCACTACATTCAATACACAGTTCATGATTTCTGCTTTCCCCAGTTCAGTTCACGCCTAAAAGATTATATTAAATTTCCTCTGTTCTCCTCAGTGGGATAACTAGAGGCATTAGTTATTTTCATTCGCCGTATGCACAACACATTTTGGTTTTTAAGAAGAACATACGTCCTTTTAGCTTGCCAAGGATGCACAGGAGTAAATCAGGAGGTGAGTTTTACCCATATTCTGCTGGCACCACGGGCACCGAGCTATGCTGCCCGTCGGGAGGCTGCGGTGGAGGTGGAGGGGGCTGCTGGGGTCTGTTTAACGTCGCGTGTCGCGCCGTGCTAGAGGCTGCTCTGTACTCGTGCTCGTGGCTCTGCGCTGCTGCCACGTACTGTGGACCGTCTCCTGCTCCATAGGAAGGCAGGGCCATCTGCTGATGGAGGGAATGATTCGGAGTGGCAGGATAAGAATAATCTGTAACATCAGATGCATGGGACCTAAAATTAAATTGAGGCAGAAGAACACATTATGTGAGGGTGGCAGGATATTACCTGAACAGTAACCAGTAAAGCTAAGAATGGAATCGTTTTTCTTACAACATGACTCCCTCATTATGAAGCACCGTTCCCCTGTCAGCCCATGGAAGACACAACAACAAAAGCAACAAAAAACATGTTTCATTTTCATACAATGTGAAAATAAATTAGTTTGACAAACCAGCACAAGGGGACTAGGTTTGAACGACTGCAATATCTTGGCATGTTAACTCTGCAGTAGAATGTCCTCTTATAGTACAAAATTTAAAAAAAAAAAAAAAAAAAAAAAAAGAGCTTTCTCTGGGTTTTAGAGTTCTTTAGTAGAGTTCTTTAGTAGTCACAAGGAAGCGTGGGGGATGGTTTTGACAGACCTTTGTTTGAAATGATAATATTTATTAGGTTGGCCGTAAGTTAACAATGACAGGAGAAAAATTATAGCAACGCTGCAAGCACTCACAGTTATGCAGGAGATTATATTTCACCTAAGCAGAGAGCACCGATTCCACCAAGGCAGAGAGAATCAATTTCAAAAGTTAGAAAATGCTTTTGATTTTGTTGCACAAATAGTTTTGTTGGAAAAGCTCGGAGAAATGGAGAAATGTAAATATTAGTTGAGCAGAGAGTTCATAAAGATACAAAGTCCAGGATGTTCTGTCAAATAAGCCCAAGAGAGGGAGCAAAAGGATCTCTTCATCCCATCACTGCACAAAGCCGTATTGTATTAGTAATGAACAATCGTGCAGCCTGGCTTTTAGTGAGCAGAGAAAACCGATGCACTTATCTGTGAGACTGGAAGCAGGGCAAGCAACAAAAAGCCAGGGCTTTGAGTAAAACAAAATGACAAACCCTTTGGGCATTTTGTCCTCTTTCATGCTTCCTGCCTGCTCCATTTTCTTTGCGTCACTCATGAACTCAATGCCCATTTTCCTTCTCTCCCACTCTTCTTTTCTTGTTCTTACTTTTCGCACATTAATTTGCTGGTTTCTGTTTGGATTCAGCTTGTGTTTCTCTCTCTGAAGTGCAATAAGTATAACAAATACATTGTAAATTGCCACAGTCTGGAAACTTTGATTTCAGCGTTTAAAGTCATCATACTAGGAGGAACAGGAACATAAAAAATCATGATATAACTGCAGACGTTTCCTTAGGACCTTATTTAAAACACAATGGCAGTAGCTGTCAGCATAAGAATGTCTCTGAAAACAAGTCCTGCTTCTGCACACATCATGCTCTTTCGGCTTTTTATAGCTTAGTTCCTACAATGAAGACTACACCAAGATAAAAATAGAAAATCTTTCTTCACTAGTCACAAATTAAAAGCTCTTGATGCATGTAAAATACAGACTTCAGGGTTCAATCCCTGGTATTTGAGCCACTGTAATTTAAAATCCCTCACATATATAAACCTTAGAAGTTTTATAAAAGGTACAATACGCCTGTCATACCATGAAATTCAGAGCCAACGTAACGATGCATCTCCACATTTCTACTTAATAAAATGTTACACATTGCAAATATTATAGCTATCTGCAAATAAGCAAACACATTTTTGACACTGCGGGGAAATAAAAAGACAAATCGCTTCAATGTGACTATTTCCAGTAATGCAGGAACCCTGGAAGCAAGGTGTTAAGACCAGAAAAAGATTTGAAATGTTTGAAAAGCAGAGCTCAGATATGAAAAAAAAAAAATCCACATCAGACATTTGATAGCTGGACACTAATGTCATCTTAGCAGATTGGCTTTCGGAGAGCAGTCTTAATCAAACTTTGGAGACTACCAAACAGAAGATTTGCATTAGAAAATACAGCTCACTAAGAAAAACTGATGGTGAAGGATTTCAGACGGAGGATAAACC
The DNA here is from genome assembly GCA_013398735.1 of Nothocercus julius. Taxonomy (NCBI): domain Eukaryota; kingdom Metazoa; phylum Chordata; class Aves; order Tinamiformes; family Tinamidae; genus Nothocercus; species Nothocercus julius. The sequence continues at coordinate 19,268 of VZSV01000057.1, forward strand.
TGGACATAGTATTGAAACAGCAGTTGCAATTTTCTTTAAGATTATTGCTTTAACTACAAGACGAGTACTGTTCACAGAGACTGAAACATCAGTTACAGAAAGCTCTGAGCAGATTTTTTCACTAATGTCACTTAGACAGTAAACTAACGATATCAGTCTACCCTTTTGCAAAAGTGGCTGTTTCCTCATCCTAACTATACAGCAACTTAAATACAAACTCAAATCCTGTGAAACAGTTTTCCCCTAGATTCTGCTTATTCCTTACACTTCAGCTGGCAATTAACCATAACAGAAAAAAAACAGAATAAGAGGAAGAAGGCTCCACAGAGACTGGCTCAGCGTATAGACTTGGATGTGCTGTGCACGCCAAGAGGGGCATCTCCCACCGAGGACAGAGACCCTCCTGCACATTTCGGGGGTGAATGACGGAGATCAATCCTGCTGTGCGTCTCTGAGCGGAGGCTGCCACTCAGAGGGACCCATTTCAAGCAATAACGATGCCCCCGGGTCAGTAGCTCCTGCCGTGGACAAAGCAGATATGGAGAAAGCAGAACTGCTCCCAGCATGTCTGACTGCGCCCATTACCTGAGTGAATCCCTTGTGCCTTTCTTGTGCAAAGAGAAATATATTCGTAGATCCCAAAGAGGCTAAATCTAGAAATGATTATGTCATTGTTCACAGAAAAATATTTACTAAGCTATCAGCAGCATAACATGTGACAAGCCATAGTTGAAAGAGTACTGGTATCATCGAAGTAAAGATAGATTTAAACGCTACTGCATCTAGAGCTACTCAGGAGCAAACAGAAAGCATGTGTCAGACACTGTAGTGAAATAACTGTTAAGTTATAATGACAGAATGCTCATCTGAGACGAAAAAAAACGGATTAATTACATAATTAATTATATGTGCTTTAAAAGAATTATGAGAAGAGCTGTAGAACATTTATCACATATTTTTCTATTATAACTGTGACACTCCCAACCTATAAAACACCTAAATCTACTCAGTATTTCTGAATGCACAACTGCGGAGTAACACATGGCTTTATCGTACACAGACCTAGTATCTGGGGACAGGGATCCCTCGGAAGATGCTCCGTGGTACACACTCTGAGACAACCTGTTGTCAGGTCTAAGCTCTTTGTCATACGCCATCATATTCCACTCCTGGCGTCTGTTCCTGGCTTTTCTAACTTTTTTCACCTCACGAGTGGTGCCATCTATACGTTTTTGCTCCTAATGTTCAAACAAAAGAAATACAGCATGCAAAGAGAGAGAAAAAAAAAAAAGAAGAAAGGAAAAAAGCAGGTTAAAATGCAGTTAGAGTGCATGAAAATAAGACTAGGTTTACAGATGAAGACGAGTTTACATTTTTTTTTCTACACTAAAAAGGATTTCTTAAGCTACAAACTTCATTCAGAAGTAAGACTATTGCTTTGTCCTTTTTCTGTAAGATGTAGATACTAGTTTCATACTGATCTACTATTTTTCCCCAGTACCGACAGAACTCATTGATTTTAAAAGTTAGAAACCTTTATGCTATTTACTTAGACCGTCTCAAAGGGTTTTTAAATTCTCCTGCAAATCAGTATAATGAGAATATGTTGAATTTGCTCAGGACCTGGAAAAAACATAAAGGAAATGGTAACACCATCCAATTCATTTCAAGTTCTGTGTGAAATGAGTTTCACTGTCCTAATTTACTCTCCCTTCTCAGATCTGATAAACAGGCCCAATTCCTCCCTGTTCCTCCTCACTCTTGTTCCCTGCTATACAAAAGGCAAGACCCTAATGCTCTCTGTACGTGTCAGTACTATTTGGGTGACATATTACAGCTTGAGAGTCTACAACAAATCAGTTGGTTTAGGTTTGAAAATTTTCAATAAAATTTCAGGCCTAATGAACGTCAGTGTTTAATAATAATAATAATGCGGGGATTCAGCACTTTCACACCTCTGAAATGTCTTCCACACACTCACTCTGATTATTCAGTACAAATAAAATGATACTGATGCTGTCCAAACCCAAGAAGATATTTATGGGCTACTCCCTTTCACAATACTCACAAGGATATTGAATTTTCTCTTGGCTCTAGGACTCCCTACCTTACAACACCACTTAATAAATAGGTTAAAGATTTTTTTTTTCTATTAATAATTTATTAGACTTTTAACTGTTAGAAAAATATGGTTTCTTGAAAGAGAATTATATTCCTACCTAGGAACTGCAGTCATATTCAATTGTACTGAACAAATAGTCCAGTAAAAGGCCAATATTTAATATTTCCTTGTTGAAATTCTACCTTCACAGTAAGGCATAATAGCTGGTAAGCCAAGCAGGTCCCACCAAAACAAGGAGGAAAAAGGAATGTTTTATGGACCAACATGAACAATTTCCCACAACTGATAAATAATACCAAAACAGCTTATTTGGCTTTACACCCCTAACAGACTGCAGTGAATCAATCTTTGATATGATTAATGTCAAACAAGAGCCATTATTCTGGTTCTTAATTTCCACCTATTCATTCTTTCTCCTCCCCAAACTTCTTTTAGCATCTCCTTCCTCTGTGCTCAGGTTAGGCAGTGTTTTGCTGTCTCTTTTAATACCATTTCTTCATAACAAAATTTCCCGATGTAGGAATCGGAGCAGAAGGGAAACACATTCAGTCTTTTTTATTTTCAGTGTGTGAAGTGTGGCTAATTTCCATGGCTGAATATATGCCTGCTAAGTGCTTTACATCGTCTTCATTTCATCACTGCAAAATTTAAATTATTTTGATTTCTGACTTTTATCCTGATTCTTTTATTTAGATGTTGTTACCTACTCATCATAGATTTGAGAGGAAAGTATGAAGAATCCAGCAATAGGAGCAAGTATTTCTTTTAAGTTTGCAGAAAAAGTAAATATCAGCCTTTTCAACAACGAACACTGCTCTCTGAAAGATGGTGATTTCAATATAACTATTGCCCAATTGGGAGTCCTTATGTGACTACTTATATGTAATCATCTATTAAGATATTTTTAAGCGATTACTCTGTTTTTATGGGAAATATATAATCTATATATGTATGCACAAGTAAACAAAAACATGTAGGTATGCAAATGAATAAATACGTCCTCTTTACTTGAACCATACTTAACTACACTTTTAAAATTTTTTTTAATCTATTTTTTTTAAATTATTTTAAACTATTTTTGTTGTTGTTTAATATTATATAAACACATCTCTAAAACATTTCTTTTCTTCCAAAATAATGAGGCAGGCCTATTACTAGCAGCAGAAAAAAAAAACAATAGAAAATGCCTTTAACAAATAGTTTTATCTTTTTGCAGTAACTGCAAAGTTTCATTTAAACTAGCACTTGTATACTGGAAAAATAATTTAATTACGTTGGAAAAGAAAAGCCACAGCTCTAATTTTAAGTACCTAGGGCAGTGACAACAGAGTCCTATGGGGAGCTGAAGCCTTTAAAATTAACTAAGATTAGAAATACCTTTCTTAGGACTAAGCTAAGAACTAAACATTTATTTCCTTATAACTGCCAGGTGAATAGAAGCTGCAGAAGAAAAATGGATGCTGTAAGTTAAGCTGGAAAAGAGAAACATCATTCAACGATGGGCAGGAAATGATTTCAGGAAGCACAGCAAATGGAGTTAGAGGCATCCAATGGGTAAGTTAATTTTTACATTTGCACCAAGAGTTAGCAAATTATATTTAAAGCATCTTAATAAAGAACAACAGCTAATAACAGAAAGCAGTTTCAGCAAGTATTTGCAATGCTTTCCAGAAATTCAATGTGTGAACCTAGTATGTTTCCCTGACTTCCCTAATTTCCCATTCTACCAGTCAAAGTCATCAAGAACGACTTTTGAAATGCAAGTATACAAAAGCCCCCATACATATTTTTTTTAATTAATTAAATAATTGCAATCATTTCTCAGGAAAAAAAAAAAAGGGAGGGGGGATGTGGACACACACAATACAAAACAAGGCAGAACAACTTTGTTTTGGTCGACAGTTGCTCTGAGGTTATTCAATTCAGAATACTGCTGGTTTATGTAAAAGTCAAAACCAGCCACACTGAGCTCTTAAGACACTGACCTACTGAGAAGTTACCTGTGAAGAACAGCAGACTTTCTCATAACTTTTAAATTTACAGAGAATTACCATTTTCTTTGGTGAAAATGTTTACCTGAAAGACTCAAATCAAAGAAAGTCTGTATCAAATTTCTCTGGTTAATATGAATACTGAAACAATAAATGAGATATTTAAAGGTGAGGGAATGAAATATCCCACAAATTGCTTGTTGCTCTAGCAGTTAAGGCAATGAGCAAAATGACACCAGAAAACAGATCCTCTGAGGCAAGGAATATTCTTAACCTTCTCCGACTACACAAGAAGTTGAAGTTAAAACCCAGCTACATTTGGTCAGCTGAGGAGGACTGCATTTGGATGGCCAGTTTATAATACTCTGACCAATACAGATTACTTCTAGAGGTGGTCTTTACAATCAGTTTTCCTATGTTTTTTCTATAGTTGTTTTGCTTTGTAATATCAAACCAGGATGAAGCATTTAGCTCTTCAGTTGATGGGTTCCTTTTATCCCTGTCCCTAGTGACAAGCTCTCCATTAGAAAGTTTAAAAAAAAAAAAAAAAAAAAAAAAAAAAAGACTTGGGAGAAAAAAAAGTTTGTAATTATCTATCTATACAAAATATTATATATAGTACATATTTTTACAGAGAAACAATGAATGAAATTAATAAAGGAAAAACTAAACTGCAGAATAAAAGCTGGTTTAAAATTTGTCATAACTGTTTCCCAACTTTCAATCATGTTTATGACATACGATACTGAGAATATAGTGGGATTATAGCTTTTGAGTTCAAACTTGTAAACAATTATATCAAAAAAGCAAATGAATATTTTCTAATATTTTGCTTCATACTGAGTTTTTTTTTCTAATGAAAATGTTTACTCAGCTTTTTCAGCTGTTTTGTATTTCAATACTGAGGTAGCTTTGTCAAAATGGAAATTTACAAAATATGAATTTGCTAAATGCTTTGGTTAAACGTAATCTTTATCTTTTACTTAAAAATCCTTCAGCCAGAGTTTTGCCTAGCAACAGGAACAAGGAACAATTTTCACTTAATAAAACCACAATATTAAAGCTTCACCAGCACGTTCTGTATTTTGATTTCTAAGCAGGCATCATATACGTTAGCATATGTATATTTAGCATATACTACAAAACTAAGCAACTGTCTTCTAATTCCCTTCAGCAACCTGTTCACCTCACTTGGAATCCTTTTATTTTTGAAATTTTTACTTCTCACTGAACCCAGCTAGAAGGGCAGCTACCTCCCAGATTAGATAGGCAGTTGTTGCTTCATCAAGCTTTCCTTACTCCCTTTCTCTTAGGATTATCTCCTAAAATCTTCTGGTCCTGTAANAAAAAAAAAAAAAAAAAAAAAAAAAGGATGCAGCAAAAAGCTGCAGAAGTACACTGCAAAAAGCTGCAGAAGTAGCATTTTTTTATTCAAACTTAAAATCTATTTTTAAAAGTATCTTGACAGCATCAGAATAACTCTGATCAAACTCCTAAACAGACTGTAGAAGGACTAAAGATACTCTTTCTATGAAAAAGCATTATCTTTTTTTGTTTTCTTATTATTTATATATAAGAATATTTCTCCTGTAGTACATATGCTCCAGTTGCTGAACTGCAGAATAAGTTAACTATCTGTTATCTATTACGATCAGGTTTAGAAAAGCAGTTACTATAAAAGAAAACTCCAACAAAAAACACACTGCTGAGTAAGTTCATGTTTTGCTACAGGAGCTGATGCTGCTGGATAAAAAATCATGAATATAAAGAAAACGGTAATTCAAATTCCCCTTTTTTTTTTTTTCCCTCTCTAAACTATACTTTTTCTTTTTTTCTTTGAAGTAGAGCAGGGCTATTTTGCTAAGTGTTAATAAGCAGATACTGGGAAGGGATTAAAGAAGTTATGTTGAAAGATAACCACAGTTATCCTAACATTCAATATGCCAGCCCCTTAAAATAGACAGTATGAACTATAAAAACTGAACCAACTATAAAATCTACAGCTATGTCTAAAGAGGAATTGCCTTTCCACACACATAAACTAAGCAATTTTTGTATAAACCTAGCAATTTTCCTGCCTGGACAAGTGCACATGAAAGCGTAAGACATGTATTTTCCATTTTATTTTTGCTTTTACCTTCTGTCTCCTCTTCTCTTTTCGCTTATCTTCAGTATCTTGTAACATTTTTTCTTTCCAAAGATCAAAAAAATAGGAGGGATCAGTATAGAATTTCAATCCATCTTTCTTATCATCCCTGCAAATACAACAGAACACAAACTAGGATTATATGAATTAGTCATTTTAAACTAAGAAAGTTCATCTTTGAAGATCAATTAAGATTAATCTTTTTGCACTACAGGAAGACAACATGGCATGTACTATATACCACTATATACCACTCTTGGTAACTAAAGTTTGCAGTTTGCTTAGTTTGTGGCAAAGATTTTGAGGGCCAAGAGGTGGAAACTGCTTCCTAAATAAGTGTCCTTCAGAATCCTTTTGGCTATCAATATCAGTTGACATGGATGATTTGGATGTCTATTTTTACACAAATTTTGGTGGCAGCTGAACCCAAATCACCCAGCAGTGATGGAAATCCAACACACAGAGACTGTTCAACTGCTGCAGCAGGGTACACACAGCAGCCTCTATGTGTTAACTCATCACACAGCCCTACATCCCTCTTCCCTGGATGTCGGATCTCTTTTCCACAAAGATCTGAGCTATCGAAGGGCTTCTCCTCCCATCCCTCCAGCTTTGGCCAGGCTATAGTTTAAGGTTAGTTTAAATTTAGTGCTTACTTCACCATAATAGAGACAGAGCAAATACAAATAATTTAAATTCAATAGATCAAAAGGATCCCTAATAAAACTGGAAAAACACCATGAAGCGTGCTGCTGCTGTCATCCTGACACATATTAGGACATAACTGCACAAAAGAGTTGACTGATAAACAACTTGTATTAACTGGCTACCCATAAAAAAAATAAAATAAAAAAATAAATGTTTGGAAAGAGCAGGGAGAAAAGTATACTTCAACTGTAAATCAAACGATTTTACATTCCAAGTAAAAGCTGTAGGAAAACACTCTGCAAACATCCCTATGTCATCCTAAAACATTTTACACCTAAGTTACTGCAAATTAAGTCCATGCTTTGCACAGATACCTCATGAGATAAATATCAGGCTTACTATTAAAGCCGTAACAAACGTTAATTATATTATAACTATCTTCCTTAGTCTTGCAAACTAGTACCTCCCCAAATATAAGAGACACAGTGAAAACACGCTCATAGCCTTAAGAAAGACTAAGTAAGACTAATTTTACAAGCAATCATGAAATTTAACACAAACCAGAAAAAGAATTGCTGCTTGCTGCTGTTTTCATTACCAGTTAATAGCCAGGAAAAAGAAAGGTAAAATGTAGGTGTTGGTGTGTGCATGCACACAGCAGGAGGGAAGAAAAAGGAACAAAATATGGCTTTCCAGATAAATAAACCAAAGGCAGGGTTATTTATTATTAAATTTCTTTACACATTTCACATAATCACTGGCATTTGCCTTCAGCTCCTGTGTTGCCATGTAATATTACTATGCTGAAATATGATGACTTTTGTTATGATTGTAAGTGTGATAATAACATTTGTTTTTATGAACAGAGAAATCACTGAAATATTCAACAAACCAAATCTCCGTAACTAATACAGCCTCTTCCCTCCTGCTGTTATCATTCTTCACACACAACTAACAGGTAAACAGCAAAGTACAAGAATGTATGCAATTAATGTTTCCATACCTGTAAGGCGAAAGAATATTCAGAGGAGGTGGTTTGTCACTCTGATTATAAATATCAGCCACTGGATTAGGAATACTGTTCTTTGAAACTACCTGCTGATCTTGAATTGTAGAACTCTTAAATGCTTTTTTCATGTTGATATCTTGCAACGATACTATTAGAATCAAAAACAGATTTATCATAGGTCAGAATTTTCATAAATGAAAAATAAAATAAATTTTCAGCAAAATATTTAAAAACATTTATTTTAATTTTCATAATCATATTTAAGAACATCAGCACATACACATATATATATATACAGAGAGAGAGAGAGAGAGAGAGAGAGAGAAAGTGTTCAATAACATTTTTGTTGTATTGTTCACGTACATGATTTTGGGACAAGCAATGCTAGTCTGTTCAATCTTCTCACATAAAAGAATTATTTTTCTTTGTTCCTGAGACTTTTAGCTAATCTTTCATTTTTAATATAATTTTCCTGAAATGGAGTGATCGTAGCTACAGAAGATCCAGATAATGCTAATCATTGATTTAAAGGGGCAGCAAGCTCTCTCCATACTATCTTTCTCTCTTAGGCAACCTGCACAAGTTTTGAATGCAGGTCAACAAAGAGCTGAAGTCTTCACTGGCTTGTCTACAATTTCTTGAACTGTCACAGCTTTTGGGAACACTCTAAGTCATAGGAGTAGTAAAAACATTTTCCTCTCAAAGTCCCAACATCGCTGTTTTCTTTTTAGATCTATTGATATTTCATCTAATACTACATCTAACATCAAGTCTCAAGAATGGTGAGAATTTAGCATATTAACTGAACAATAACAGGCAAAAGGTTAATATACAGGTGATGTGTAAAAGAAAGGCATCAAGTTTTATGTAGATCCTAGAAAATACCCTGCTAGCTTTTGTCATGATGAAAGCAGAATCCCACTGAGACTATTCTCCCAAATATCTTTTAGATTTGTGGTGAGGACCTTCCAAAACCACTTGGATTCCTCAGCATCTTTAAAATGATTAAGAACTAGAAGTAGAATATTTTATTCCAAGTTCTCCTTTCCCCATCCAGTTTCTCTGAAATATGAAAAAGCCATTTTTGACAACTAATTTCTGACTATAAGTCAATGAATAAGACAAATACAGGCAGTTTTTCAAGAGTACTTCTTTGCACTCATATTTTCATTTGAAGGAATACATTCAAGAGAGCATAGTTTCAACTTTAAAGGGGATTAAGAGTGTTTTTTATATATTTTTGAGATCTTAATTTCAATTATTCATTTTTTAAAATGTCAGCTGTGGTATTAGTTATACGAATTTGCTAGGAATGTTAGAAATCATTGATGCAATTACATCTAAAGTATTTTTTTCTTTTTTTAATTGGCCTAACAAGTTGATTTTTACTTAAATGACTAAGCTACTTAGAAATATAAATTCAGAACTACTGACAACCAACCTGCAATGAATTATTATAAATTTTTTGATTTCTAGAGCCAAATGGCTAATTAGATTTCCTACTGACAGTAAAGTCACATCAGTTTGTATATACAGCATGTTAATTTGAAAGGCAATTAGCAATACAGGAAAAATAACTGAGGTTAATTTAAAAGAAGATCTCATGTCACATAACTTTGTCCCTTCATGTGTTTCCCCTTCCAAAAGATTGTTTTTAATAACTCCCAGAAATCTAGAAAATAACCAAGCTATTCCTTATTACAATTGAGAGGTTAAAAACAAAAACAACACACATGCACGCACACACACACACACACACACACACACACACACACACACACACACACACAAGAAAAAAAAACCTCTACTGGGAACAGTGTTTATAAAAACATTCTGTTTCAAAGTCAGGAGGACTGACTTCATCCAGTTCAATCCTGGAACAAGTCCAGTAGGAATATCATCTATTTTGCTCAAAGTGCTTTAAAAATTAAGCTGAACAGCAACTCAATAATAGCTTAGTTTCTGCTCCCATATAGCTCTTGGCATCTTTTCGAAGATGGCAGAAAAGTTGCTAATATCAACCATGGCAGTCTACATTAACAGCTAATAATTTTCAAAATAGGATAAAACAACCACCATGTAATGACATTCAAAAAGAAACTAGAAAGGGAAAGCTAAATATCACACTACTAAATATTAGTAATAACAGAAATTGTAAATATAATATATAAGCTATATGTTAAGTAATTACATTTAAAATAATATGCTTAAATATTCATAGTAAATACTGCACCACTCTCCTGATTTAACAAACTTTTTTACTTTTTGACAATTTACTAAATGTGAGAAGTTCTAATGTTCTGAAACAGAGAAGACGTTATCTAAACTTCACACGTAACTCAGGCCTCAACACATAATTGTATGTGTAAACAAAGCTACACATAGCAGCTCTTAAGGCAAAAATGGAGATAACAAGTTTTACTTACCTGAATGAAGTCAGCACTTTCAAATAGTGACCTGACTTCTAGTCTTTGTTTTTATCTCATATTTATGAAGTGAATGACATAAACGAGGATGTAACAGCAAGCCAAAGAAATAATGTTTCTGGCTAGAACCAACTACAGAATTTCAGATGGTGCTAACCAAACACCATGCTTTAAGGACAGTATTGTAAGAGCTCAGATCACTGCAGTTAGTGGTCCTGGAGAAATGCTACTAATACAGCTTGCTACCATCCTATCCTCAAAAATAATTTTAATATCTCAAACTTTTTGCTGAATTTTCAATTTTTTTTTTATTAAGGTCCTGACTTACTTCTGAGTCATTACATTTACAGGTTAAAAGTTTGTCCTGTAGAAAAGGTAACGTAATGACTTCTTGATGGCTTCTTGAGCTAACACTAAATCAAAAGTGAAGACAGCTATACGACCCAACAACATTTTTCTCAGTCTGCTACCATGATATTTCCCAACTCACGTTACTAAAAAAGCAAGATTAAGTATCAGCTCAGAATTACTTTGAAAAGACAGGGACTGTTGTCTAATTAAATACTGTTGTCTAGTCAACATCACTTTTGGCTCAAAGCTTTCATGCAATTACATACCCTCTTCTACTGTTGAATCCAGCTGGGTAACTTTGACAGCAAGGCGATCAATTCTGTCTTGAAGAGAATTTGCTCTGATGTAAAAGCTGTTGGCCTCATTAAACAACTCACCAAATATGTCTTCAGCATGTTTGCCTATAGAGAAAAATAGACAGTGAAATCCCTTTGTTATAAACTTACAGACACACAAGAAATGACTTCAGTTTCATGAAGTTAAAATAAAACACACTACATAATGGATTATAACAATACAGCCCTTCATTCAGCAAAATTTTGGGCAATAGATCCAGACAAAATCTGAACATCTACCCTAAATTTTGACTCAAAGCTATTTTCTTGAGCATCTTGGTTGGCCTTCTACTGAAAAACTAGGAGGTTTTGAAATTTTAATCCTTCATTAGCAGAGCTGCTGCCTGCAAACATAAAACTATCATTAAAACGAACCTCAATGGCTAAAATGAAGACCCAAAGATACTGCTGTCTTTAATAGCTTCCTAAGTTCTGAAATTCTGAATTCTAAACCTAAAAAAACATACTTGCTAAGATTTATGCAATAACAGGCATAAACACAAGCCAACACCAAAATGAAGGTAAAGTGAAACAGGCAATAAAAAGTGAATGCAAATTCACTGCTTTTGGTCACTAAAATCACAGCACCCACTTGAGTCTTGTTCATTCTCCTACTCTACCTCAATGTTGCTGCTTCTGACTTCATTTGAGATCTCTCCCTCCACGACTGAACTGCTTCCTGTAGCCAACATCCCTACTACAACATCAACCTGCCTTTAGCTCTCCATGCAGAAGCAAAATCCTGCCTTCAGCATCTAACCAAGCTTTCAAAATAAGGGGCAATTCTAAAACCCTGCCTGTGAGTTGGAATTATCTTGGTATATGAACAATAAAACGATGAGCCTGAAGAGCAGAAATGTAGGAGAGGGAAAATGAACTTTATCTGGTATCTGGAAAAATATGGAGTTATCTATTAACCACATAAATGACAGTTATTTTCAAAATAATAACATTTATGTTGAATTTTTAAATCGGGTCCTATAACCAACCATAACACTTTAGATGGATAAGTAGAGATACAATGAAAACTTTGGTCAAAATTGCACCATTTGAACACTTGGTGATCATAATGCAAAGTAAAGTTTATCCACATTTCAGAATGTAACAAGATATTCCTCCTTCATGGATTATTTCTTTGGGAAAAACATCCACTAAAAGAGCACCTGAAAACACTGCTTCTGAATTAGGAGTGAATGAAAATGCATTTTAAATTTAATTTGATTTTCTCAAAGTGGAGAACTTTTCCAGTAAGGGATTCTCCACTAAATGTAAAAGCAAGATTAAAAGTAATCCAACAGGTGAGGTGGAACCTCTGCTTTGCATGTACATGGAAGGTGGAGGGGAGAGGTGTGCTGCCCGTCTCCTCCCAGCCTCCTGCCCCTCAACAATCCCAGCCACTGACTGGGATTCAGTTATAATCCCTATTTGATTTAGCTGCTACAAACGAAGAGGCTTTTGTCTCCAAGCTAGAGGGCAAGTAAGCTCTTTAACTCTACAGCTAAATCCAGCAGGTATTGCATTTTCAGCCACCAATGTTCAGAGCTCAACAAATCTTAATGGATTTTAGTTCACATTAATATATAGAGATCAGAATGTCGAGCCAAGGAAGGCCACGATCTAGGATGTCACGCAGTGCAGAAAGGTGCTTGTTGATTATTTTACAAAGGGCAAAATAAGTAACTAAAGTTGATTTGTGACTATACTTCCTTAAATACTGTTTTTTTTGTTTTCAAGTGAAAAAGAGTTAGTTTCCTGTCAGTTAAAGAAGCAATGGCATGGGTACATACTTCACATTAACAGAAGCATTTCAATTTTAGAAGAAAATAATACTTCTCTATGGTTCTCCATATTATTACCTTTTAGATTTTTAACAATGCAAAAACAAGCAGAAAAAAAAAACTACTTTAAGTCAATTTAAGTCAATTTTAAGATCCTATCTTTCAACTTACGGAATGACTGCTTAGGACAGTGCCTGCCCAAATCCCTGCCCCCAGTAGGTTCTGATGTCAATTAACAGCAACACATCTATCTGGCACTTCCACACATCCCCTTCATGGGGCTCTACATCTGATTGCTTGCAAAATCAATTTCCAAGCATTGAGACACATTTCCAGAGACAGCATTTCACAAATAATTGAAATCACAATAGTGCTTCTCAAGTAAATACATGGAACATCACTTGCAACACCACTTACAGCATCCCTAGTAGAGACTAGACACAATCTGAATTAATTACAATTGATTTTCACATACTGCACAAAAAGATCTGCATTAACACACTGAATATATTGCCCCAAAGCTATCTTTAGGCAACAGTCAAAACACTCAGTGCTGCAACAGAAAAGAAATCAAATAATGGGTCTGTTTATTTTTCCTGAAGATCAGAAACCCAACTGTGTTTCTTACTTTGGCTCTCTTCCTTGAGCATATTTGAGTCCTAAAAGCACAGCATTCCTTTGCACTGGCTAAGGATCCTGGCACAGCACAAGTATACGGAGGAAGAATTTAAAGTAACAGCAAGATTTACAGTGCATTGAAAAGACTATAGCTTTTCCTGACATGAACATGCATTATGGAAGCTGAAGACCAGCAATGCCCAGAGCCAGCTCTAGAACTGCCCACGAGTGATTCCATGCTGCATTCCTGCTCTCGCTGGGATCCACGATACGGCTCTGAATGGCCCCACAAAGCCAGCTGGGGTTAGGGAAGCTGGAATACATCCAGGACATGACCATTTCATCAAAACACAGAGCAGGAAACAGTAGAGCATTCCAACCACCCATTTGTAACTGGATTGATGAGTACTGGAATCATGCTGTGGGATTTGTGTTTGTTTCCCTGTTAAATCATCAGCAAAAGCCCTAGGCTGTTACCAGCCAAGTCTTGGTTATTACCTACCTCAGAGCATGGTAATGTACAGGCTGAAATCAGTTTAGGAAAGAACGAATACAGGAATCCATTCACAGCTTTTAAAAAATACATTTAAAAGATAATCAGATGCTTATTACTTTTTTCCCTATTATATATATATATTTACATATATATATATATACACACACACACACACATATATGCAAAACTCAGGAATATGGTGTGATAGGCCCTGTTGCAGAGACCGTATTTTAACTGGTTAGGGCCTTGCTGCCATCACACTGAATTCCAGCGTCAGAAGTTAGGGGGTATTTGTGGAAGCCATCGCTCCAAAGCTTTTGCTCCATCAGCGTGTTCGGTGTATACAGCAGTACCATGCTTAGGAGCAAGGGATACAAAAGCCCCCAGGCTGCCCACACCGCAGAGTCTCTTCTTCCAAGCAGAGGTAAAGCCCCAGTTAATCCTTTGCATTATATAAAAGAGGGGCAAGTCTGCACAATTTCATACAGCTCCCTGCTCACGCTGCCTGTGCTACAAGCCAGCTGGCTGCAAACAAACCCAAATCTGAAGACATGGCCAAAAATAAAAACCCAATGACAGCACATTGCATTTGGAGAGGGACTTGCTCATGTCTCCTGAAAAGGGAGCAGAGACAGAAGCAAGCCAAATTTGTATGCTGCAGTCGGATCTGCCACTTTCCCAACCCACAGCAGACCAAGGACGCAACATTAAAAACCGGTGTGACGGCGAGCTAGAGCTGGCCTTGCTGGCTGTGCCTCCAGCTGGGAACACCAGCCAGCTCAGACGCTCCCAGCAGGACATAGGGCATGAGCATTTCTCTGTCAGCACTGGCTTCCAGTTGGCTCGAAACACAGGGAAAACAAGAGTCATCTGCAAAAGCTGGGCAAACCCATCAGCTTCTACTGACAGACTGTAGTCTGCTGGTAGACTTCACTCATACGTTAAAAACCATCCATATAAGCGTTGAACAGAGGACACACTTTTTATTTGCACAGATCTTTAACTTGGTGCTAACACAGTATGTTAGGGTTGTCTGAAAAGACTTCTGATGAGCTGTGAAATCTGCTACAGGAAAATAGGAGGACATAAATTGGGTGAGTAGCCAGTTCCTCAGCCACAGGCATAAGAGGATCTGAATACACAACTAGGGCACATATTTGCCCCAAGGCCCAACCTGAAGAAAGGAGAGCTGGGCATTCCCAGCAGATTTAACAGGCTGAAGAAAGCCAAAGGTGCATCCATACTTGGGTAAATGTTGTAAAATACCAAAAAGAGGTTTTATCAGATATTCCAGTCTGGATGTAAGGAGGAGATATTAGCGATGCTTCTCAAAGCCTTCTGAAACTTGAAGAAGGATGTCAGTAATGAGCAACTGACTGATAAGATGGCACAAAGCCATACAGAGCAACTATCTAATCTTTATTAATCTTTAGATTCCAAATTAGCTAACTCAAGAAAGATCTGAGATGCATCTGGAAACTTCTCTGAGAATTCAACTTAGTATCTAGCATTAATCAAAATTCAAAGTTTTGTAAGTTCTAACTAATGACAAAACAGAAAATGTCACTGTGACACCATATTTTGATTATGATGCAAAGTCCTCAAGACTCCACCTCAATAAAAAAACCCTCTAACTTAAAGATCCAGTGCAGAAATAGCTATGAGCAGAAATACTAATTGGTTCCTATTCAAAAAAGGGGTTTTAATAGATCAGGAAACTCCAGCTTGGAAGAGATATCACTAGTAAGACATGGTAATGCTCTATAAAATCACAGAGATTATGGAGAACTGCAAAAGAAAACTACCTTTCAGTGCTTCTCATACACAAGAACTAGGAGGAATTGAAAGGAAGCAACAGAAAAACTTACATTTGGTGACACTCTGCCACACTGGCCACCAGCACAGACCGCGATGTCTGCCTGTTCAGCACACTCTAAGGAAATCTCCTTTCTTACTCACAGAGAAATACTAATTCTTTTTTTTTGGCAGACACCCAAGGCCCGTTTCTACACTACTAGTTGTTCAGTCTACCGAAACACATACCACTGAGGCTGTTCTGCAAGAAGCACTGCACTGCCAAAGGCCATTGATACCAACAGCATCACAGATGATGAAGTGGCCACCATACCGGTTCCTATAACCAGTAAAACCTCATAAATGGCCAAAAATAGAGAGCCACAACGGGAGCTGGCCCTGTGCAGTGTCTTTTCAGGTGAACCACTATACTAACAGCTAAGTTTTATCTATTTTTTTTTTCAGCAGGAATAGTAATTTAATCTCTGTCACTCTAGCTACTGCTGTTTTCCTCAAAATTGAAAATAAGTAATTAACTTAGAGACTTTTATCCCTCTTTTAAATGTAGCTGAAAGTGGCCACTGGTACACAGAGCTGTTGCAGGAGATTTGTCTCCCCAAAATTGAGGAAAAAACACACTCTTGAACACCAGGCACTTCTGGTATCCCCTCTGATGTCAATGAAAGGACCAAATTAGTTCAGATAACCAGTCTTTCACACAGAATCAATGATATTGCCGTGGCATTAGAGCAATTCCAAAATAACACCTCTATCACAGTAAAAACCTTATGAAAAAACCTGCCGAGTATACCACAATTCTTCTTTTACTTAAGAAAGAAATAGACTACATTGCTCAAGACTAGCCTCCAATAAATAACTTTTAATACTTGGTGTTCATTACATTCAAGGTACTTGTACGAAAAACTCAACTGCTTCAATTCACTTGGATGTATATGCTTAATTTCATTCATATTTCTGGGTCACACCTATATGAAGAAAAGGACCAAGAAACCAAAAACATCTTAAGACAAATTTAAGTTATTTCAGTCAAATGTGTCATTTTACACCAAGAGGCAGAAGAGTTTGACTCATCTCATACTGAAAGGCAAGAATCCACCTCTCTAGTGCTAACCATGGCTCCTGCACCCACTACTCTCACCTGAGGAAAGTCATGGAGGTTTTCTCTGTCACAGTTTCAAAGCCTGTAAATCTAAAAGGACCTCTGCTTGTTTAAACTACTAAATATAGAAGAGCACAAAAGCAATGAAGTACCATTCTATTAGCGCATTACATAAGTGGCAGTGTTCTGTATCATATTTTGTCTGTTAAAAAACAGCCCTAGCATTTATTGAGTTCCTCCTAATTGAGCAAGCATTTGCAGGGAGCTGCAGGTACTCACTGAGGCTGCTGAGCTGGCGTATGATGGCAGCCAGGGTGCTGTTAGTCACACATTCCAGCTCACTGGTGATTCCCTCAGGAAGGGCTCCTCGGCAGAGGTGCCGCGGTTCGATGTTCCTTTTCACCAAAGGCATGGCTCACAACCTGCAATTTAGAGAAAAATGGGCATTATATTTACAACAGCAGAAATAAGAGTTACACATCTGAACAGAACGCGTGCATTTATTTGCTGGAAATCCTTATTTTCAAGCAGTTGCCTCAGCCTCCTTGTAATAAGATATTATCCCCTTTCTAACCAGCATCTGACCAAGAAGCCTTGCACGACAGGCCCGTAACCACGTCAGGTCCCAACTGATCCTTGCTCTTGACGAGTTTTCCACCCAAATGGTAACTCATGAGACAAATAAGGGGCTATCAACTAACCAAGAAGATGGAGGAGAGAGAGAAACAAGTTACAAACTCAATATCGCACAAATAATTAGTTGAAGGCATCACATTCAAAAAAAACAAGTTTCAGTGGGGTTTGTTATGCTTTTTTATTGGTGTGAAGACAACTGTTTCCCAGAGAAGTTGGTGAATGACAAACTGATTTAGGTAAGGGCATATCTTTAACATATTTTGCAAATATATGTCAAATTTGGAAAGAGATATCACACAAAACAAATGCTGTTAGGACTGATATTCTCAGTAAAATAAAGACTACAAGGGGGAAAGCAAAAGAGATCTTGATGGAAAACAAATGGGAAGTAACAGCATCGAAAAAACTACCCTGAAGAACCACAGCTTTGGAAGCAAGGATGCCAAGCTTGGTTAGAATTCTCAAAAAAAAAAGAAAAAAAGAAAAAAAAAAGTATAAGATAAACAGTTTTTAATGTAATTTAAAAAGAAAACTGCTTAACACAATTAAGAGACAAATAGATTACGGTTTCATTAGAACATTGACAATTCAATATGCAAGGAGAATTATTATTCTCCTATAAACAGATTATTATTTGAGAATAATAATCTGTTTAAAGACATTACAGCACCAATACATCCTGGAACGGCAAATTCACGGCGTTGACATTTGGAAGACTTAATTGAATTTTTTTTTTTTAATTGCACTAAGGCAATTAAAGTAACCTTTCAATTTCTCTAATTAAAATCATATTAGTAAATTAAAAAGACCTTTTTGCTATTCAGATATTGTATAGTAATTTTAGTACTGACTTTTTCCTGAAGGCATTTTCTTCTCAAGAATAACTCTAAAGAATATTCATGAACTCTTCCCTGGTTACTAAAAAAGCAAATTATTTAAGATGATTTCAGAATAGGTCAGGGAGAAATTGGCTCACAACTTCTAAACAGTAGTCATGAATTTTACTTTATACTTTTCTTAATATGAGACAGTTTGTTTGAATATGGCATACTTTTGAACCAGGCAAGTCTAATGATCTTGAAATAATTTTAAATAATCAGAAGTAATAAAGAAAAATATTTTTGTATTCTGAAATAGAGCTCTATACATGCTTTATATTTCTTTTTTTTTGTATTTCTCTACAAACATTTATTTTTAAAATCTTATATAGTAGCCAATGCCATTTTTTTTTTTTTGAATTTGATCAAAAAATTGGTAACAACTGGAAATTATAATTAGTGAAGTGTACCTTAGCAGCACGACAGTGTCAAGAGGGTATAGCATTGCAATTATGGAGGAAATAAAATTACGAGGATTTATTTAACTGTGTAAAGAAACACCCATAAACATAATCAAGGAGAAGCAGATCAGTGGGAGCGTGAATCAGTAGGAGCACAAATCAGTGCTATAACAGCCAATTCCAAGTCTTAGCATTAGTCCCACAAGCAGCATATAATTTTTATCTTTCTCTGTAACAACATTAATAACACTGCCATAAAACTAAAGAGATAAATACTCCCCCACAGTTATGACAACATCTATGATTTCTGAAATATCGACGGGTGATTTAATATGCCTCTTAAAATTGTTGTATACTGCTGCAATTCATCAGTATAATGTTTTAGTGAACACTGCAACCAACCTGCTGCATATACATATGCATATTTTTAAAGGAAAAAAAAAAAAAAAAAAAGCAGGAAGCCCAAGGAATTTGTTTTGCTACCCATCTGTTTCTCGCTCTGGATCTCTCCTTTGAACTGTGCTTACCCTCGGATCAGGGGGGCAGCGGGATGGAAGCAGGAGCCTCCAAGCAGCCCCACAGCCCTGCACATGCTCTGGGGCCCAGCACCTGCCACCATGATTTAATGCTTCCAGATCAGGAAAAAAGGGCATGAAATGCCCCTAATCCAAAATCTACAACTGTTTGAATCCACACTCAAAAGTTATTCAGCTTTAAAGTAAAAATTGTATTTTTTTAAACTTCTGACCTTAGCCAGCAGACAGCAAGGCCTACTAGAAACACCCTCGGCCTTCACATATATTTACCATCTTCAATAAAAGCACAGCAACACATAACCCATAGGTAAGTTAAAAAAAAATCTCTTTTATTGCTTTATTGCCATTAAACCACTACCATCCTCTTTTCCACTGTATACAACCCAAAGAACAGCTTAAATAAAATCTTACAAATTCATCAGAAGTGGGGATAAAATCTTTTCAAAACACATATAGCAGGAGAGAGAAGGTGAAATAAAGACAAACCTCTGAATTACAGGGGCTCAGTTCAGGCTGGGGATGAGAAGTAGGCTGCCAGTTGCAGAAAGGAAACCTAAGTGTTTCTACAACCGTGTAACTAATTATTTAATGCAGACACCAAGGCCTTTCATAAACTAAACCTACTCAGAACCACAGTCAAACCAAAAAGAATAAATAACCTGATGGGGGATAGAGATTCAGAGACAAAACACCCTCCTTAGCTCTTTTTTATTGTCGAGTCCAACCTGCTGGAATCGGTGCTGGTCCCTCTTCTTTCACTTAACAGAATTAGCCATAGTATCCGAGCAAACAGGAGCAAGACTTATCTGTATATTAGGAGTCCCTAAGCAGGCTAGGATGTCACGTTTCATGGGAAATAGAAACCACACAGAGGGACTCCTTAATAAAATATGTCAGGAAATTAAAAAGCAGCCGCCTTTGGTCTGCGTTACGCAGTAAATTTGGTGGTTCCGATGACAGCTTTCGCGTTACAGTTCCTTAAATCTTACAAGCTGCCTTCAACTGCGTTCCACATTTCTCCTTCACTTCAGTCACTCACAGCCTAAGCTTATTAGCAGCAAAGACATCCCCAATGAAGCCTACGCTCTCTGCCCCTGCACTAAATACAGATTCACATTTTTGACGAATCTTGGGATTTCTGCGGCAATGAGCTTCTTCCCAGCCATCCCCAAATAAGCAGAAAACAACAACTATCAGTCATGCATTTGTGATTGCTTTCAAGAACAGCACCAGTTCACAGGACTGTGACCACTGCCAGCTGCTGAACAGGCAGCGTGATCACAGACCTACAGAAAGGAAAAACAGGTCGAAGCTCCAGCCCAGCATTGTACAGTCCCTGACTCAGAAAAACAGCAGCACGTCTGAACTGTGACACAGCACTGGTCACACCGAGGACACGAGTTTGGTCATCGGCTTCCAGGGAAGCCCCCGGGCGCAGCCACGGGACAGTCAGGCTGAGCAGGAGCGGAGCCACCCTCGGACACTCGGGCGGCTGCTCCCACGTCGGCCACGCGCGGAGAAGCCCCCGGGCGCGAGCGCCGCTGAGCCCGAAGGCCGCGTCCGCAGCGGGAGGGCGGCTGCATCCTGCAGCAGGGCCCTTCTGGGACCAGCCTTTTGCCCTTCACCTCCCCCAAAAGCCGCTACAATTTACACTAAAAACATTCCCTCAACATTAAAAACATACAGCTAATTTTGACAATTCTTGCAACATCAGAGTTCTTTATACACAAATACCACAAAACATATTCCACTTCATTGTACAGCCCCCCTATCGTGAATGTTTCCTTATGATATTTGCTCCAAGATTTTGTTCAATCCCTTTTTCAAATCCTCAAGAGGAACTTTTATCTGTCTATCCCCAGGCAGAGTATAGCAAAGCTGAAGAGATTTACCACAACCAGAGTTTCCCATATATTCATCCCAAATTCTCTCTGCATACAAGCTATCATTTTCAGGGAGTTGTAGAGTTTTTTTATTGATGAACCTCCAAGACCTCAATAAAAAAGAATAACTATCATAATTTTCTTTTTATGGAGAAGAGAAACAACAAAGATATTTAATATGCTACGTGTCAGAGCGATGTATTCAATGGGATTCCATTCAACATTTTAACACCTAAATTCATATAACTACACAGATAAGAATCTCATAAGAGCTCAGCAGAAGCCAAGAGAGCAACAAAAACACTATCTACTCCCTACCTCTGTAAGAACAATATGAGGAGCTCAAGTATCTAGGAGATGTGCAGCAACATATGCATTTTCTAAAATGCACGTCTGAATCTGGAAGTGAATTCCTTCTCATTTAAGAGGGAGAAATGTTACTGCTCTCCCTGCCACTAGTCCCCAAATCAAATTATGCTTCCTCCTCATTGATGATACCTGGCACGCTTCACTCTTTCAAATATTTGTAGACAGTTAAACCTTCCCAAACTTATTGTCTTAATGCTTCTATCAACACCTTATATTTTCATCTCTGAACCACAGCCAGTTTGGCAACACTGCCTGTTTCCTACTCGAGTTTGCAATTCTAGACCCTCAGGAATCATCCCGCATTCAACACATACATCTGCGGAGAACAGGAAGGGTCAAGTAAAGCAAGAAGAAAGATCTAAAACACTGACTTCACAGATGCTTTTTTTTTTTTATGGACTTATTTTTTATCTGTTCCTATCTTCTGCTTCTCTAAAGGGCCTCCCTCCTTCATTAAAAGGCACAAAGAACAGGGTCCACGGACAGCAGACACTTCTATCTTCTTAGCTTAAGGGAAGGAAAGGAATAAAAGAGCCTTTATGCTCATCCCTTGGCATTTGTCCCTTGTCCTAGATGATGATGATTAGGAAACTGATGCTTGGGAATCTTTCCTATTCATTATCATCTGTGAATGTCATGAACTTCTATCTTAATACAAAAGAAGTTATAAGCAAATAAAAACCTTGAACAAGTGCAGAATCTGGAAATCATTATTTCAAGTTCATGATCTGTGTAATGTCATTCAGCTGTACTTAGGAAGCTTTTTTAAACTGGTTTCACTCTATGCCAAGTTTGAACCAGTATTTTACATACTGCAAAAGAATATAAAATAGTTAACATCCAAATAGTGTACATTACTCCCTTAAGCAGCCAAAAAGCATATAAAAATGTATCTGGAGTTGTCTTACTTTGATAGCATCATCTAGTTGTTCACTGTTCCAACAAGCATTCAGTAATTCACCTCTGTTGCTATGGAAAAAAATATGAAAATAAAATAATCTATTGTTTTACTGAGCTTTTATTAGTGATATCAATTTTCAATCAACTGTTTAAAGAAAAACTTTTTTTTTTAAACGGAGCTTACTGTACTAATTAGTATACTGTTTTCTCATATTGTATTTGTTCATTCAGATTTTTATATTGAATTTTTTGAAATAAGGGAAGGCCTTTGTTAAATATACGCACAATGTCTAACATAATTCAATTTCTAAAACGTAAGTTAAAATCAAGAACCACCAGATTTTTTTTTATCCCCAGTAAGCCACACCTTTGCACAAAACAGCAGACGTCCAAAAAAATGGGTAAAAAATGCTCATCTCAAAAGAACAGGTAAAAATTAATATCTAATGAACTCTTTATCAGCAGCTTTTCCACAGATCTTCCTCCTGACTAACAAATCTGTCTTGAGAAAAAGAAAAAAAGGCCGTACAGACAAGGCTGGAATGAAAACACTTTTTTTTTTTTTTTTTTCTCTCCCCATTAGCAACACACCAACATTTCTGAACTTCCTCTCTTGTCAAATCAAATTAGCATTGATGTCCCTAAAGCAATTTTGTTTCTTTAACAGAGGTTTTATGTTGATTGCTTTTGCAATAAGCTATTTCTGAAAGTTTACAAACTTAGGCTTAGGCTTTACAAACTTTGGCTTGGTTTTTGTTTGTCTTGAGCTTTTCAGGGCAGGTTTTATGGTACAGTGATATTGTGAAGGAAATCAAGACGTTAAGTACACAAAAGAAAAGAGAACAGGCTGGGGATATGCTTTGATTTTCTTTTTTTCAACATAAATACATTTTATGGACTCAGGTTTCCCTAGCCAAAGCTCTGCATCTCCCAAAATTCCATGAGAAAGTTTCAGAAAAATTTTAAGCTAGTCGCTACTCCTCCTAACACTGTAGGTTAGCAACATAAAAGCTATACAAAGTCATTTAAAAAGGTGAATATGTTAATTTAGGCATTTCCTCTCATTAAAAAGCCTGTGGAAAAAAAGTAAATAGGTCTGCACAGTGCTGAAGAGTTTACATAACCAAATAAACTTAGTTCTCGGGAGAATTTCATCCTAACACTGATTCTACACGAAGTGCAAGCAGCTGACGTTCACTTACACAGGAAACAAAAGCCTTAAGAGTGATTTAACCTGAAATTTATTGCATAGTTTTTCCTTCCATTAAAGTACAGGTTATAATGTAAAAGCCATTTCAAAACACTGGCAACAACTTTGAAGACAAGTTAGCAATCTGCCTTATTTTCTCTCCCTGTATCAGACAATACTTTTTCTGCCTTTGTTGTAAAACCCCAGTTTTGCATCATCTGCTGATTGTGGTTCAAAAAGATATCTCAAAAAGTTTGTCACTCTGATCCCTTCAAAAAACACTTTGCTAGTAAATTAGCTTGGCTTATTTTCTCATGCTATTTTCTCCATGTTGAAATACTGTTATTTTTTAAAAATTCAATACAACAACCATTTCAGAGACCTTAATTTCATGATTCATTTCAGCTGGGATCAATTTTCCCCAGGGCACCTGGGAATGTCCCTCAACTAGTTCTAGCCTCTTCTTGCTGGCTTATCTTGCCTCTGAAAGCTATAGGAGGTATTGGTTTGACCGTATCACCTCCTCCTGATTCACATTCTCACCTAGCGTAGCTGTTTGGGGCTTTAAATCTTTACTTTCCAAATGGCCTCCATGAACTCAATGTCAGATTCC
Source organism: Nothocercus julius (assembly GCA_013398735.1). Classification (NCBI taxonomy): domain Eukaryota; kingdom Metazoa; phylum Chordata; class Aves; order Tinamiformes; family Tinamidae; genus Nothocercus; species Nothocercus julius. The sequence goes on from VZSV01000057.1 coordinate 43,507, forward strand.
TGTGCCTAACAGTCTGCTCAGAAAAAGAAACAGAAAAACTGTAGGAACATAATGTGGACCCACTGGAGGTAGTTGTTATTTTACAACAGTAGGATTTGTTCTTCGTGAATGCTTTTTCATCTTTCTTCTTACACTCAATGTTACTAAAATGTCTATTTAGTGGAAAAAAAAAAAATGCTTATCTGAAATTTAATATAGTTTGACAAGCTGCATAGTAGAATCGTGCCACCCAGCCCTTCTTTCCATCCCGAATCAGAAAGCAGATGATCCAGGACACCTTCGCACATGACTCAGTCTCTCTCGCTTCTAGATCACACGCTGTCCTTTTGCTAATGGACCTCTCGTTCAGGCAGCCAAATTCCTTCTCTCAAAAGGAAAAAAGGCTAGAAGGCACTAACGAAATGAAACCCATTAGGCGATAGGGCATATACATGTGGTATATTTGTGGCTGGGGAAAAAAATCAAGGTGAAAAATCAGCCCATGAACCAGGTCACTAAGAGCATGCACTGAAAACCTCCAGAAAAAGGCATGCGGGGGCTTCTGGTGAGCCCAGTCAGCTACACTGATTTAACAAACAAGATGCTACCTGACATAGGCCTTAAGGGCGACGGGTTCCCAGTCACTTCGCTGCAGCACGCGGGAGGGGAAGACAGTCAAACTGCGCCCGCACAGACTCAGAGACAGACTGGGCATCGTTACAGGGATTATTTGCTCTCTGGGCAGGTGGTTCCTCTCCGAGCGCGCAGAGGCCGGCCGGTCGCGCTGACGCGAGTGTGGCCCTCGTGGGCAGGACGGCTCCCCTCCGCCCCGACGGCTGCTCTACTGCCCTTACACCCACCCTTGAAGGCCACTACCAGTTTAATATACAGACCAGACAGTCCTGTGCTAACATTTATACTGTATTTGGTGTTAGGAGAAGAGGGAAAAAATGTCTTTTCAAGCAGTGTAACAGAATTTGTTTAGTTTTTGCTATCTTAGAATTGGACTTGTTTCAATAAGCAAGCACTTAGGCTGCACTGAAAACTGTTTTCTTTCCTATGACCTTTCTCAAAATCCTTATTATATTCCAAGAATTTATTATTGCCGCTTCTCCTACTCAAACAAACAGAGCTAAACTCAGTCACCGTTTCTTTTCCTTTGGCTTTACCGCTGTTTGACTTTACGGAAAAGATACACACTCTGCCTTTGTTGGAGTTTGTTCAAATGCAATTCCAGCAGTTTTGTAGAGTAGCTCAAAATATTTCCTTTGTGCATATGCAAAAATAGCGACAGCTTTTTGGTTTTTAAGCCCAGAGATGAAGGAAGTAAGTGCAAAGATAAATACCCTATTATCACATACAGTCAAAATCCCCAATAACATCAACCCTTTAAAAATACTGTGTCTTCAAAAGGGGCACTCAGCCGTAACAAGGAGCAGGAGCTCCAGACCGTGCTAAGCAGCGGAAGACGTTCTTTGTGCTACACCACATGAAAAAAAGACTTAGATGGATAATCTACCGCCTTTTGTACCATCTTTACATGTGTGAATATACTGCAGCTGAATTGAAGTTATTCAGTTCTCTTCCGACTTTGAATAACTCATGATTACATATATGAAAATTCAGAAGTTCTGAAAAGAACATTGATTTTAAAAAAACAGCTTCTTGTGAAATCTGATTTTATTTTATCCCTTACGTGGTGTTCTGTTAATTTTAGAGGGGTAATATTCAATGAGGGGTGTAAACTGGACAAGATCAGAAGAAGTAATATTGTAAGTCATTCTCCCCTGCTTTGTGAATCCAAGCCTAATTAGGTCACAAAAAGCCACTAACAGGTCAAAATTGCTTTCACGAGCCACCAGGCTTGGATCTCCATCACGTCAGAGATAACTGCAGATACAGCCACACGGTTCCCACTCCACTGCCAAACGCCGCAGCCCAGATTTCTGCAGAAGTGCCTATACACTGTGCCTCTTTCCCTAGCAACCAGCAGAAGTATTCCCATGAAACTGCCTTAAAGCAAGGTATGGCTTAAAGGCATCCAGCCTTAAAGTAAGATATGGCTCCAACAGCTTGCAATGTACTTAGGCTAATGATTCCTACTTACATAGTCCCTCTCAATTTCTTTAGCATATGTTGTTTCTCTTAGGGAAATACATTTTAAAAATGCACCAAAAAAAACATAACTGCTATTTAACTAATGCTATTATTTAACTAACAGTCAAGCCTACCAGGACATCTTCCACTTAGAGGAAGTCCCTTTCTTGTCCAGATGCAGTCCAGGCACCATCTGCCTCTCGTAGGACCTGACAAGACTACAATCCGAAAAGCATCACTGCAAACACACAAACTCCCACCTCATCAATCTGATGATTAAAATTACAGCACATAGAGAGTGGCTTATCTTATTCTAATTTAAAAGATTGTTATAATAGTCTTTCAATAAGCTGTCTTGAATGACAGACATATACATCTCAGGCATGCAAAACAGATTCAAAGCAAGCAGTCTAATGCATATTCTTCTAGTTCAAAATATGAAAAGGTAATTTTTTATCTACATTACAGAAATGCAGTAATGTGTAATGCAAGAACATCTTGTATTACCATGTAATACAGGAACATAAATAACATCATTACTGTATGATGCATGTTTTACGCTACATTAGACAATTTGATGCCATAACAACTTCGGTGACACAGAATATTAAAAGCCTGCAACTACAAACACCTTCTCTTAATGTTTGAACTGCAGTAACGCAGACAGCAATTTCCTCACAGCTTTTAGAGCCCTCTGGAAGGCATTTACAAGAGTTTTCCTCCTTCACAAACAATAGGTGTATCAGAAGCTAAACCCCCTGATTATTTTTAAAAAAATGCAAACTGCAGTCACGCCTTGCTGACTTACATTGATCCCATATAACAGAGCCTTATTGGATTTGAAGTGCTTGAAATATCTGTCTGGGTCACAGCCCATGTGACAACTGCCAATTGTTAAGGCGTTCAGGATCCAGCCTGCAATAAGAACATGCAGTTCAAAACCTCAAATGACCTTAAGCTAAAACAGAAGCAAATTCAGTAATTTGTTTCTTGGAACTCCAATTAACCTTGAATTGGAGGCAGAAGCAAGAAAGTGATGAAGGATCCCCTTTGTGTCCAATAATATCAATTTTGTGGCATTGCACAGTGTTCTCTGTTTCTCTTGTCTTCTAATATTTATTCACAGTTAAAAACCCTTCAGACACATTTTTTCAGAAAAGTCCATGTTCTTAAACTCTTTTTTTCCTTCAGCAATTAATTTCATATCTAAAACATCACGGGGAGAGAAGCACTAAGTTTTTTCACAGGTCTTCATTAAAAAAAAAAAAGCACTATATTATATATATACACACTTACACAGACATGAACGTGTGTGTGTGTGTGTGCGCGTACATAAATCTAGTATACATATAACATTCAGAAATGATGGAAGAGAGCAATAGTGTAAGTCAAGCCCCAAAAGAAAAGCATTTTCTTTCAAGACAACTCAGCATGAATCTTTGCCTGGCTAAACTCCTGACGGCCTCCTGGACTCCCAGTTCAGGTGTCCTCGTTCTTCTCCCACAGGGAAGCACCTGCAGTGATGCCTGGTCAGCTCTTGCTGCAGTTGGGCTAACACAGTGTATCACTATCCATAAAATACCTTGCCGTCAAGAGACTTTAATGCCTGCCAGAACAGCGAGGTTCTTTGTGATGGAGGCATAAATTTCCTGGCACACAGCTTCAGCATACAGACAGCCTGTACAAATTCGAGTAAAGACAAAATAAACTGACATCCCTGAAATTCTTCAAGCTGGAGCTTCCCCCACCCACAGGGAATAAACTCAGGATTTCTTGAGGTACACTGTTTATGAAGCTTATGTCAACATTTTATTTTCCCTATGTATCAGAAAGCTGGAAGAGGGAGCTAGCCCATGCAGGAAAAAAAACACAGAGATTTTGCCTGTATTTTAAGGGTGAAAAAAAAATGAGCAAAATATTTTGTGTTTGTCCCCAAATATCAACAGCTGAGTCTAAACGAAGCAACGTGAAGCTTCGCGACAACTGTCAGCCCGAGCCAAGGCTGCCATCTGCTCCCGTGAAGCCCCTGTCTGCTGGTGACGGACGTACTACAGCATCCCACGTAACCAAGGATGGTACCTGTGTCCGCAAAGTCCTAAGGAGTGACAGTAGAACAACGGCCACATAAAAAAGCAGTGGCTTCAGACTGACAAGCAGGTCAGGTGAGCTGGGAACGAAGGATGTGACACGAAGGGCAAACCCCAGGGGAGCTGGCTCCCAGAGGGACCACAGAGTCCTGGTTGAGACCACAGGGTTGGCCTCAACCAAGACCAACTTGTGCACATGTGTCTCTAGGAGTGAGGGACCGTAAAGAGTAAGTATCCAGGAGCAGCTCCAGCACGGACTGTGTGTCCAAGGCCAGCTGCTGGGGAATCCATAGCGTCCAGGGGGGTATCTGCAACAGGAAGAGCACTGCAGGCCTTGGGACCCACAGGCCCAGGTGCCAGCAATGGGGCAGAGTGGGGATGCCAGGCCTGCTACTAGTTGCACTGAATGTCTAGGCTATCAACACTGCACACACACACACACACACACATATATATATATATATATATATATATATATATTCCACTAATGGATCATCCCCCTGAGCAGTGAGAGGGGAAGACGACAAAGCCGTTGCTGATGTTTATGAGAGCACAGAGCGAGCCTCCTCGAGTTAATCTGGACAGCTGGCTGTTATAAGAAATAAAACTTTGGTAAAATACAAAAAAAGAACTCTGAAAACATGTGAAATACTATTTGATTACTATATGAAGCATATAAGACTGAAAACAAATGTAACACATATTACTTCTCCTTGGTATTTCTATTTGTGTGTGTGTGTGTGTGTGTGTGTGTGTGTGTGTGT
>VZSV01000057.1:48525-77444 GCA_013398735.1 Nothocercus julius
GTTTGTGTGTGTGTGTGTTTGTGTGATAGATTTCTCTTTTACTGGCATCCCAAATACAGTTGTCAAAGTTTCACCCAATCTACAACCCTTGTATCAGAAGTTCCTGAAAACAGAATCCAGAATCAATGTCAGGCATTAGTAAAAGCAACATGTTTTGATAGCACAGTATTGCTTACAATGGCCTATTTGAGCATTTAAGAGACTTCATCATTACACAGACAGCAACTCCCATTATGAGACAAATAAGCTTCAATAAAACCATAGTAGGTCTCAGACTGAATACAGCAGTTAGTCTTCTCTAAAAATCCCCTTTCAAAACTTGAAGCCTGAAAAGCTTTGTTCTGTGCAATCTGGCATTGCATCAACAGCTCTCCGTGGAGCTGGCAGGGTAGAAGTGCTCCAGAATCCAGCTTCAAGGAGGGGGAAAAGAAAAAAAAAAAGAAAAAAAAAGAGAAAACAGGGAAAATCTCTTTTTTAAAGTCAGTTTTGAAAATTTAACACTGCTTTTTAAGAGACTATGCAACTTCAAGAATCAACACTGATGATTTGGAAGCATCTTAACGATTTACAGCTATCTAACTCTGCTCCTTCAGTCAATGCCAAGTGCAGGTAAGTTGGAAGAAAAAGAAAACAGTAGAAAACTGAGTAAGAGCAAAACTGAACTAATTAGATGGATTCTACAAGAGAGAAAACATGACCATCCATCAGTGGTTTTCCACTTTTGGACCACCAGGGATGTTAACAGACTTTAAAAGAATTAGCAAAACAGTAATTAAGGCTAAAAGGACATTAGCAAATTCTGTGGTACAACAGCAGCAGAGAGACATGTAGAGCAAAATAGTCGGTGCTGATGATTCTGTGGCAGTATTATGCACCTTTTATGGAGGGCAAGGGAAGATTTTATTCCGAATTAGCTCTGTTTTGTCCTCATGAACTGAATACCTATTAGTTGCCAAGCACCATCAGGTAAGCTTGTGGAGAGCACCGTTTGGGTTCAGATTCATCAAAGCAGAAGAAAGAGTACTTGACAACTGGGAGAATTACACTATAAATATACTCCTGATCCAAACTAAGGCAATACTGCAATGAAAGACCCTTAGTGAGTTTTAACTAACTACATTGAAGTCCAAAAATAAGTGTTTTTTGTTTTTTTTGGTATCTGGGGGCTAAGTAAAAGAAAGGGACAAAGACTGACGAAAAACAAATGAAAACAAACAAAAAGGCTCAAAGTCTCTCGAACTGCCTTGAAATTACAGCTTCCTACAACACACGTGAAGGATCAAGGCTCCACAGGGCGTGAACGAAGACTCTCGGACAAGAGTTTCAGGTTCATCTATCCACTCCTTTCCTCCCACACACTCAGCCACCAAATACTAATGAAAAACAGAATATATAGCTAAAATGTGGTACCTGCTGGTACCCATCTTGACGACACGGCCTGTGATCACCCACCGGAGTGGCAGCGTCTGGCCTAAGCCCAACAGGGCCGTGACTGCCAAGCAGCACCACGCACCTACCACGGCACGGGTGCTACCACAGTGTCTCCACACCCAGGCATTGCATCTGCCCCCTGATCCTGAGAAAGGAAAGTGACATCTCAGTTTTATAGTGGAGAAGCACAAAGTTCTTGTAGCTGTGCTAAAAGGCTCACAACGCCTGTAGAAGGACCAGAAATTGGACCCAGATCACACCAATTCTTCGCAACAAACGCTTTGGCTGCAACATGAGTTATATTTCCTCAGAAGCAAAGCACAGTATTGCCTTGGATCCACTCCATGCAGTTGTGCTTTTGAGTCCAGCTGTAAGCCAACCACTCTTTGATGCCTTTTGATGGATTCTGTTCCCCATTCCCTGTTTCAGTATTTCTGCTATTATAGCGGCTGGCCCTGGCTGAAGTACTTCCGAACTGGAATAAGTTGTAAATGAGCGGAAATATAACCCTGAGGAAAGAATTCAAAACTTTTTAAGGAATTGCCTCCCTTATAACTGAGGTCATGCGAGTGATAATGAAAGAGTTCAATCTGCTCCAATATAAAAGAAGAACGTTGGGGATTCAAGGGAACCCCTTGCCTCAGTGAAGCAGGATAGCGACATTCAAAGGAGCAGCTATAACCGCTAGGCTGGGGGGTGGCCGGCCCACTAAGCAAAAGAAATTACTTAAAATGACGTAACCAGATCTGAGAGACCCTTTAGTCTCTGCTTTCCACAAGACACAGAGCACCGATACTGCCACAGGAGGCTATAGGTCTAGTCCATCGTATTGGTAAGAACACAAAATTACACTAAAAACAGTTCATGGTCATTGCAGTTTTGTTATTCTCCCCCAAATCACCAAGAAACTCCAGTAAACAACAAAAAAAAGGCCCTTCAATCTCATAAAACAAAACAAAGATCTTCCTTATATATTTATTACTCTGACTCAAAGGCATCTGTCATGTTTTAAGGACTATATTACATGACATTTCTCATGCATGCATTACAAATTGTATTTACTTTTGTAGCCCCGTAAGTAATTTATGACTATTTCCATTGTTCCCATGAAAATAGATAACTTTTGGTGAATGCTAACTTGGTATACATCAGTTCGAGATTTCCTTTCAAAGAGAAAAGCAGCATATACAAACACTATGGTTCATTTTAGTTAAGTAAAAAAATGTATTAAATATTAAAAATATTTTTTACAAATACACAGTCCTCCAGAAGAAGAGGGAGATAGTTTCTCTTGTTTCTATGATGTTCCTCAGAAACAACATATCCCTGGAAAGATGAAAGGCAACATCATATCCCAAAAGATCTTCCTCTACCACTGCCCTTTCCAAATGTCTTCCTACCCTCTTCCTTTCCAAATGAGAGAGATTGATTCAATGATAAACCATACCAAAATATGTATAAATACACACACAGATGGGGGACCCATTTTCTACATGGCTCAAGGTATACACTTCTCGAAAGTCTTAATTCTTACTATACATAGAGCACAGAACATTTTACTTATATTTGTATGCATAACTTGTTTCCCATTATTTCAACTTTAAATGTCTTTAAAGAGTATATGAATGCATTAAGTGCTGAACTGATCACATCTTCCATATTCTGTGCTTTTAAGGGAAGTGCCCATCTATCTACATTCAGAAACCGAACACCTGAGAAGGAGGAGGAGGCAATCAGCTTTGTACTCGGGCCTGAACTTTCGCTGCCCTGGCCCAGATTTTAAATAGCCCTATTTTTTCCACCTTCTTAGAAGTGTTACTGACAGCACTGCCTTCTGTGTTCTCTTCCTCCAGCTCTTTTTAAGTAATTTTTTTACTCCAGTGTTCGCATGTAAGGCCTTTTTGCCTCAAAAACTTGTTATTTGCACTGTATTTGACTATTTTTTTTTTTATTAGAATTGTTACTTCTCATAGACTGACTCTGTAAATTGCTTCTCATTTTTTAAAAAATACATAGATAGCTGTTCCTCTCTCTCTTTCCTATCCCCTCCCCATGCCCTCAGACCATCTTGGATAAAATACCTCATTCAAATACTATGTTCTTACTAAAACACGAAATCCCCACAAAAAAGCCATGTCATATATGCCCTTTATTTTCTCAGGAGAAAAGGAAGAGGAAGCAGAAGTAGATGAAGCCTCTCCCAGAGTACGGGCGTATGGACCCACTAACGGAAGACTGGCAGTGTTCGCTTCAGGCAGCTGCCTGGAAAGATTTCAATGTTAAATTAATCTCTTTTTTTTTTTTAAGGACTCATTAATACCCTTTTTTAAAAGTGTTTTAATGCTTCAGGCTGCTACATAAAGAAGCTCTGCGGCCACAACCAGATCCAGAACAGAGTTTAAGAGCATATGTTTAATCCTATAAATAACACACAAACTGCAGAGAAAGAAGAGGAAGTTCTGCGAGCTCATGTTTTATCCACAAGAAAAGACATCCGACTGAATGAATTTCAATGAAACACATGTTTTATTTTTGCACTTTGCTCCTAAAGGTAAAACGGAAAGGGCAACTATCTAGATCTTAAAAATCACGGCAGGCTCTTCGGAACTTAATTAAAGCAAGAAGTTTAAAATTAATTTCAAACAGTCATCTCCAAGAAAACTGTCTGATTATCTTTCCTTACTCCAACTCCACCGCAGTTAGTTCTAAAGTTTGGAAAATATTTGTGAACAAATTCATGACATACTAAACCAAAGCATTTTTTATACTGATCTGATATTTAATTGTTTTAAATAGAAAACTTTGCCTGTGAACAAATGGTCATTCTTAACACCAGTAAGTAGATTATTTTGAATCTAAACAAGCTGATGCACTGAAAAAAAATAATAATTAAAAAAATCCTGCATGCTGAAGTCTAGGATGTTTTTGTTTTTCTAAAATCACCACACTTGAGACACAAAACCAAAGGAAGATGCAAAATTCTGAAGTGCCCTTGCTATAAACTTGTCCTTCAAAACTTTTTCCCCCCGAAAATTAACTATTACTTCATTTTACAGAAAATGCTCTCATGCAAGATATTTAATCAATTTGATTTGCAACATCAACAGAGGGTTGATTGTGTCATGCTTATGAACTGAGGCAGATTTGGGCATTACTGTACAGTTTGCCTCTGTGAAGCTATATGAAACAGTTTATACACACACACATATTAACTTTTCAATAAATAAAACTAGCACTTAGGCAGTAATTTAAGACTTGTGGAAAAAAATAAAACAGTTAATGGAAAATACTAATACTTCTGTAAGTCTAAGCTTCATATTATCCTACGGTTTTTCCCACAGCCCAGATATATTTAATCTCTAATTGATCATATCTGACAGTGTATCCCAGCTTTCCTTTACTCAACTGACCTACACAGTCTCCACTGGATGCAAACTGCACTCAATCTCAGCTTTATGGCTTGGGTCACTATATAAACCACATAAGTGATTAAGGTACTGAAATAGTTCTCCCTTAACAGTGACATGCATACCTTTTAAAATAAAAGTTTCTCAAAAATGATGCAACATGATAAGCAGCACCTTCCCTCCCCCCCCCTTTTTTTTTTTTAAATGTCGTGTCACTATTTTCTAACCATATTGGGCATCTTCACTCACTTTTCCCAAACTCTATTCCTTGTCTTGCCCACATTTCCAGTGTTTAAACATCTGCTTCCAGTCACTGCTTGCAATAACATTTCACTTCCACCTTTACCACCTAGGTAAAACTCATTTTACTGACTTCAGGTCTTACAACCTCACTAGAGAATTTCAGCTTCTGCTTAAAAAGCAGAATCAGTTCTAGGAAGAGGGCAGGACACCCCTCATCACCACACATTAGAGTCAGGTCCTCCTCTTTTCCTTCAACAAATGTATTCCTGTAACATGATTTTCCCATGAAAAAAGACTAAGCGAGGAACAACTTCTTGACTGTGAGGGTGACAGAGCCCTGGAAGAGGCTGCCCAGAGAGGCTGTGCAGGCTCCTTCTCTGGAGATCTTCCCAACCCGCCTGACTGCCACCCTGTGCCCCGTGCTCTGGGTGTCCCTGCTGGAGCAGGGGGTTGGACTGGATGATCTCTAGAGGTCCCTTCCAACCTCAACCACTCTGGGATTCTGTGAAATTCTGTATTATTTAACCCCATTGAGTTGCAGAGGTCCCACAATCAAAGAGGAAGAGATTTGGGGACAGGGCTCCAAGCACTGAGACAAATGGGGCTGTCATATCTGTGCCAAGGTGCCACGAGGCAACACTGGTGCCCTGCCTGGGATCTTGTTTGAGGATGACACCAAATTGGGCAAAACTTGTGCACTGGCGACCAGAGTTTTCATGGACTCCTGAACTGACACTAGGCACATGCAGGCATTGACCTTGATCCTCAGAGAATGTAATTTAAATAAAGTTATCTAGGATTACATACACCTTCCCCACCCTCCTCTAAATTATGTAACAGATCAATCAATGCATACATTGCTTTAAATTACACTTTAAAACAGTCAATGTAATCTACAGAGAGTATGTGCTGCATGTATGAAAAATCAAGCCACTGGAGACTAATCTACATGCAGTTCAAAAAGCAATTTAACTACATCAGTTAAATTTAGCAACAGATTCAGTTAATCATTGCAGGCAACCAAGACTTAAACCTCATCTTCAAATGGATCCCTACTCACTAAATGCATAATTCAGGAGGGAAATTACTACGATGCCAATCACAGTCACAGTTAAAGTCCAGATAGGAGGCCAATGACTATGCTTAGCTGCAGTACCAAGGTGGCACTGAATTACCCACGTAGCTTCAAACAGTCATAATATGTAATATTTCTGTATGTGTTTATATTGCCATTTTTAAATGACATGCTAAATCTGTCCCTGCAGATGCCACATTCACCAAATTACTCCTCCTTGGGTACTAACATCAATTCCATTTTGTCAGACTCTGAGCTGAACCCAAATACTCAGCCTCTTCTAATAAAAAAATCAGACAAGAAACAAGAAAGGAGGCTCTAAGAAAATGAAGCACTTCTCAAATAAGACCAAAACCTGAGAAGAGGCTTCTCTATCAAATTTTGAGTCAGTCTCTCCCCAAACCACCTCCACTGCATTTTGACTTTACCACTTGCACAATGCAAGGATCCCAGGATAACTTGTATCTCATATCATTTTTAAAAAAATAAATAAACTGCAGAATACCTGTTCTGTTTCTTCCACTCACTCGCATGAAATTAGTGCTTTTTGCCCTTTGGATGGCTGAATAGTCCAAGAGCCTCCTATCCTTCTCCAGAAGCCTGTTTCTCGCTCCCGCCTCACCCTTCTTTTACATCTCTCCAATTCTCAAAGGCTTCTCACTTCTGCAAAAAGCCAAACATCCATCCTCAGAAGAAAATTTGAAGGAAATGTGTCGTGACTATTTGCTTTAAATCAAGGATAGGAGCTAATGAATCATTCTATGGATCTACCAAGCATTAAGGATAGAGTTTAATATGCTTAAAAGGCGCATAACACAGGCAAAGAGTTTACAAATAATTCAGCTTAACCATGCCTAAAGGTTTCTAATTTGCTTCCATGTTGGAAATATTTGTAAATAATAGAAGTTTTATCTACACAGCAACCACAAATCTAGCTTTTACTCAGTATGTGACATTTAGCCCTACAGGTAGCGCCAAACTAACTGTAGCCACGCATTTCTTCAATTTGCTTATGTGCAATGACAAGGGAGCTTTTCAGCCAGCCTGGTACATTAACATTTCAGACTGGTAAACATCAGGATGCTTTTCCAACCCCTGTATTTGATATTTCTTTCCTGACTACATGCTCTCTAACATTCTCTGCAGTAGACATTTGTTTTCCAGTATCATGTGATTACAGCAAAGGTTTAGAAAAATAGTGCATAAACAGTGACATGCATAAAAATGGTATAGTAAGGAATTGGTAGTTTCATATACCAAAAAACTCTATGATATCCCGGGGGGGGGGGAGAAATGTGAGGCACAACTATAACCCAAGTGATTTACAATGAAAATGGCTTAACATACATGCAAAATCGAATGATTAAGTCATTAAAATATTTTTTTCTTATGCACTATAACTGAAAGGCTTCAAAGCAGAAGTTGGAGAAAAAAAAAAGATTATTTTCTGTAATATAAACAATTAATTTGAATATAGGGCTGTCATGACCAGGTGGTTTCCAAATTGTATGTCAGATGAGAACATGTGTGATACATGAATGATCAGTATTCAACCAGAAGTTGCATTTTATTATATTTACTACATTAGTTTTTAATGTCCTTTTGTTGCTTTCCTCCTCAAGCATCACTTTGAAAGGAACACAAAAACAAAGCTCACTCCCTAAGATGGCATTTTTAAGATCTTTTTCAAGATAACACCAAATCTCAGTACATTCATGCTTGCAACCAAAGTCCATCACAGAGGAAAACATGTAACTACAGTGCTATGTGATCAAGGGTTAATGACAGCAAATCTGAAGGCTTGGCAAGGAACACAGCAGGCAGAGGGACTCTATTAACCTCACAAGGCCCATAAGGGCACCCAGACCCCACTGCTCCCAGCACTATCACGGAAGACCAGGGTCTGTATGTATTTCCTTAGGGAACTTCAATCCTTTGGGCACGGGTTTAGTTCACTAGTGGACTTCAAGCCTGGCTGGCTGGCTCTATATAAAACAATCGAGCTATCTTATTATTTAATTACACAGAGAGTGTAATTAAAGACAAGACCATGGATGAACTACATGGCTGTTCTCATTCTCCCACCAACACAACAGTTATTCCCCCTTCTAGAAATCTCTGGAGTGTGTGCATGGGCCAGCAGAGTGGGAAGAGCAACGGGCAGAAGGAAAACACTACCAAATGAAGCTTCTTCCTAACCACAGATTTAATATCAATAAATGTAAGAAGTATAACTGATAACAAGAGATTTGAGGCAAACAGTCAAACATTTAACCTCAGCAGATTTAGCTTAAATCTCCCTCTAAGAAGACATGTCAGCAAAGTACAGATTACCCAGGGCAAAAGTAATTAACAGATGCAGATTTTAAATCCAGTATATTATCAACATCCAGGAATAAAACAAATTTATTTCTGTTTTCTGCACAATAAGATTAGTGTTTAAGTCGATACTGGTCTTCTGGTCTAGCAGAGATTTTGACATTGATTTCAGGGCCTAAAATACCAAATAGAATCATTATGGTTGGAAAAGACCTTCAAGATCATCAAGTCCAACCATAAATCTTCAAGTTGAGAGAAACAGAATTTTCTTTCCAAATCCTAACTCAAATCCTTCTGGACAGTTTCCAAATTTCATCAATTTATCTTCAGTTTAAAGATTTACAACAATTTTCAAAGTTATTTGTGATAGATTCACAAACATGAATTAAAAGGAAAGTCCAATAAGAGCAGGAGCTCCCTTGAACAACTTACCATTAAAAAAAAAAAACAGGAGGAGAGAATATGCTTCCTGTTTACAAGTTTGAGAAGACAGCAGATCTACAACTTGCCAGCACACTCACATGGCCTTATCTGCAAAGAGAAATACAAAATCATCAATACAGATTCTTCAGCTCTTCAATAACAGAATAACAAACTGAAGAAATGGTCTTTAAAAAAAAAAAAAAAATCAGGATAAGTGGCAAGTTAAAAGAAAAAAAAGACTAAGAACATGCAAGAATTTAAACTGTTCTGAACTAGAAATTAATACCATGTTAGAGCTTAATTACAGTTTTTGAAGACGAGCAAGCAGCTTGTGTAATTTTAGGTTAGTGTCCCTGCTTTTAGCTAGAAATATCTGTTGATGAAGTAACAAGCGCACAATTAAAACCTGTGGGTAGAGGAAAACACAATGCAGTGGCCTGTTTCAAAGCATAATAAAGCACCAAGTCTGAGTCCTACCAAGATATTTCAGAGCAGATCAAGTATTACTGAACACAAAACAAACCCATTAAAAAGAGTAAACAGAATCCCTAGCAAAAATTAAGACAAGTCCATGAAAGTTTTGCAGCTTTTAGTTGTAATACATGCAATCAAGAAAATAATTATTTTTAATTCAGAGATGACTATTTAGCCATATAATGTTTTATTTTAAAAAGTCCTCCTGATAGATTTAAATATAGCGGTCCTTTCTGCATGCATTTGCACAAAGATGATCTCCACAATACGTGCAGTTTGACCATGACAGACTAGCAGTACAGCTGTATTTTAAAAGGCTGCAGCTGTATGCATTGCTTAAAAACTCCGCTCTTGCATTGACACATTTGTTAAGAGGGCTTCAAACCAAAGTCAAAGCATCTGGAATAAGACAGTTCTCTAAAGCCACCGCATAGAGACTTCTCAAAGGAAAACATCGTGGTCCTAAAAACCACCTCCTGTCAGCTGTCACCATTCTGCCTAAATTTCCTTTATCCTCCTCAAAAGATCAGACCTCAAATATCACGCCACCTGCAGCCCAAACCCACAGAGCCTCAGTGCAGTGGTCACCTATAGCAAACATCATATTGCCCTCAACTTGGCCTGCTCCCAGGTTTTGCCAGTTGGCCAAGGGCCTTCTCACCAAAGCGCTTGCGTAAGGACTTGGCAAGGAACATTTTAAGAGGCTCAGGTACACAAGTTCCCTCACAGAGGCTGGCCTATAGGTGCTGGGAAGACAGTGTCTTCCAAATACAGCTTTACAGTAGCAACCAGAGTTATGTCAGACATGGTCCTATTAACATCCAAGTGATGTGAAGCAAGGCTTGGACCTCCTCTGTCGTATCTGTGGTTCAAGAAACAATGAAATTACTTCGGAACAACTTGAAATGCAATTCATGGAGGTGGTGAACTGAGACAAACAGAGCTATAGTGCTGCACTACACAACAGCTATCCTAAAAATATAGATCACTGAATCTATCCCTGCAGTGCAGAAACTCCAAAAGAGCCATCTACAGTCTTCCCTCGAATCAGTAACACATATGACCTGTGCAGGGATGGGGAGAAGCCACAAATTGTGCCATGGATGAGAACCTTGCCCAGCTCTGGTGCTGAAACAAGATTAACTACCTCAGCATATAGTCCTAAGATTAATACAAATCCTTTTACAGATAAAGAAAGGCATGTCCAATATCAAAGAGCTTTATATCTTTTTTTTTTTTTGAAAGTAAAACATAAAATATAAAAACACAGATTAGCCAGAGAAAACAAAGAGGGAAAAGAGAAATGCTTAAATATAGAATATGTCGTGGGACAGTTAAGATGCACAGCTATGATGAAAAATATACTGCAGATATTTGCAACGAGATGCAGACAAATGAAAATAAAATTTCAGTTCCTAAGTCATAAGAAAAAAAATTCTCACTTGTTACCTAGTACAGCCCTGACTCCTCTGCCAAGTGCCCCATTTGACTCATAGGCACTGACTAAACTACAGGAAGTGTGAAACAGTTTCCACAGGATAAGGTTGCAGAAAGTCAGAAAGTATGACACTAATTTCTGGTTAAAAAATGTACAGCTGGCTGAGTTTTGCTTAAAATTAATGTTTTGAAACTTGCAAAGCAAGACTCATAGAAAGGAGGGGATATGCAAGCACATGAACAAACAAGCTACCTGACATAAAGGATTACTTCATAAAAGAAAATATGGGATTCAGCACAAGACAACTTTTACGCAGATTGAGGATTAAAATTTAATAATTAAAAGGGTTTTTAAAGCCTGGTTTCAAATACAGAGATCCAAAGCTCACTATTGTAGCTTGTATTCAAAACAGCAAGTCTTATCAATGAGCAAAACAGCTAGAAAGTTCCTGACATCTAGTCTTGCCCTGTTCCAAATCTCAGGCTTAAGCTTGGACATATCACAGCACTGGTGCAGAGGAACACGCAGCAGCAGCTCTTGTTGTCCAAGCGCTTCTTCATGCAAGATCCTGTTTCTCTTGTGCTGTCTAAACTCTGTGAGGCTCCCCAGGCATGCGGAGATGTCCAGGGAGGAACATTTTCAGCTTGGATGTCAATATTAAGATGTTTCCAAACACCCCAAATCTTTACTGCCCTTAAATCTTCACAGGTAAAAACCCTGATCTCACAGTACAAGTTTTCTTCTACTTACAGAGTCTCCTCCTTTTCCCAATTCAGCTAGGGAATTCTCCAGGAATTTTGTTGCATGTATCTTCATGAAAGGGCAAAGGGGTCCATCCTCTAAGCATCACTCAATGCCCAGAGATGTCCTAGTGCTCTTCTTAAGAGCAGTGCTGGCTTTACACCCTGGGGAGACCCACTTGGGTGGCAACACTGCTCATGGCTCTTCCTCAGCAGTCAGCTCCTCCAGATTGCCAGGGGTTGCCCCTCCATCCAGTGAGGACATTACCGAGCAAAGTTTGTCAGCTAATGGGATTGCAGAACATGATCCCCCAAAAAATCCAAAAGTCCCAACAAATTCTACAGCATCATGTCTTGTGATTAGCCAATGCTGCTGCAAAGCACAACCACCCAGAGATGCTAGATACACCAAAGCACCCAGAAAGAAAGGGAAATGCTGGGATCACTGCAGGGACTACCCAAAGCCTGGTGGGGAAGGACAAGAGTAGGAGCCTTTAAATTTTAAATCCACCATTAAAAAAGTAGTAACGGATACAGTGCCATGACTAACGTGAGACAGCCAGATACCTAACAGTCAGCATTCAAAGCAAATAGCACAAATCTTCCCCCCCACCAAAACCAGGATTTTGTTTAGATCAAACTCACGCAGCTGGTAACCATTGCTACATAACACTAGAGAGAAGTGGCAGAAAACAGGAAGCGTGAGGCAGCACAGGAGAGCGCCTCACTGAAAAATGCTAGTCAAAAACATGATGACTCCAACACATGTGCACACCCAAAATGAGATCCCTCACAAAAAATTGAAATGTAGAAGGCTGCAGAATGTCTATGAGACAAAATGAACAAATCCTCCCTCCAAAAAACAAAAACAACAACAAAAAATCCCAAACACCACCAATATAAAATTTAAAATGAAAAATGAGATGTAGGAAGAAACACAGCAGGAAAGGAGACAGATAGAGGGGCTGTACTAAATAGTATCTTATTTAACACCCCCTGGGAGACATCCTGCTCCGACTGCATAGAATTGGGATCACACGGACGTTACAGGCTGCATCCGGAAAGCAGCTGGTCTCCCTCACGTGTCCCATCCAGGGGCAAGACATTTTTACATCTGGATTTGGCTAAAAGTTACTGCTCATATCACTCCATGGCTATTTCCCCCAGAGTCTGGAAACAAGAGAAGCGGAAAGAAAAACATACAGACTTCAGCAGTGTTTGGAGAACAGAAAACATAGCCTTCATCCCAGCAGATAAAAAAAGTTAACTGCATAAGCCTCACAGCTGCATATATCACCAATATGAGTATACAAGAGATCAGAAGAATAAGCATGTTTTCTTTAAAAGAAAATCCTCCTTACTACTCTTCCTCTCTTCTCTACATAAATGCCTTCTAAAACATGGTTTTCTTGATAAAGAAAACTCCGAAAATTTCCTCACATTTATTCTACATTTTTGGTAACAGTTGACATCTCTATTTAGACTAGTAGGGGATACACCAGAAGATAGCTGAAAAATGTGGTTCTTGTTTGTTTTGAAAATCTTCACTGTTTTTAGAGAGCCTTACCCATCACCGACTCATCAGTGAAGAGCCACCACCTGCAAACTGGTACCTCCACAGAGCGAAACAGGGCCACGTTAGAGTTGAGCTGCGAGGCTCAATCACGGACATCTCCGTGTAAAGGCATGAAGTATGAAAGGGAAGGAGGGAGGAAGAGGAAGGAATGCATTTAATAGGTGAAATATTTGGGTATTTACTTTTTCTTTTTACCCCCTAACTAGATAGCTATTCCTCAAAGAGAGATTAGCACACCCTATATTAACTACATGGTTCAAGTTCATCCTTATTTCTTGAGTAGTTTTTCTTCCTATGATTGCCTTCAAAGGGTCAGGTGAAGATCCATGGTTTTGGTTATTTCTGTCGGGTCCTTTTATTATCAGTATTTCTGCTTATAAGACATTAAACTAAAGCATTTTTGCACAGATCTACGACATCAAGAGCCTCATTGAATGTAAAGAAATTTAGCTGCTCACGAAGATCACACAAATGACAGGAGGGTGAAGTCCATTTTTTCCTTCAGTAAGATGACTGAAGTGGCTTCCAAAGCCGTGTATGCCCTTACTGTAAGATTTTACAATTTAATAAAAATTTGTTTTCATGAAGATAAATTTTAAAGCTCTTTCTGCTTTACATTGCTTAAGGTAGAATAAGAGCAGAGAAGAAAGCCTGCCAACTTCGTTATCCTCATCGGCAGATCCTACCACAGAATCACAGAACGGTTGAGGTTGGAAGGGACCTCTAGAGATCATCTAGTCCAATGCTCCTGCTCAAGCAGGGACAGTTTAATTACATAAAAAGCAAATTAAAAGCTCTAAAGAAAAACAGATGCTAGCATTTTGGATTTAAGTAACTGAAGTGGTAACAGAAATAATCTTTTGCTGGTGTTGCTCAGCACGTTCTCTGCCGCTTTCATGTCAGCCTCAACGCCAACCTGTTCTCTTCCAAACGCTAACCCATGAGATGAGATGGGCCTGTTCCCACCGAGCACCTTCATCATCTCAGTAAATTAAATGTTATTAGTTCTTATTTTCACAATACTTAGTATTTTCTATTCCACTATCACCTCTAGTAGGAAGCAAACAGAACAGTCCATCCTGACACCAAAATCTTCAAGATTTCCATATGAATGCCAGTTTGGCCAAACCACCTGCAAGTTTGCACAAACTTTTAATCTTGCATTTCACTGATGGCATTCACAATAAACTCACCATGCAACTATCTGCATTTACTGAGTCCTTATATTTTTCAGGATCTCTGTGTCCAATCATCCTTAAGAATGTGCAGTCCAGAAATGATTTCTTAATCTCTGTAGGACAACTCCCAGGGATTTTATTTTGGGGGCTTAGGTTTGTTGTTGTTGTTTTTTAATTTTCCTTTAGGAGCAAACTGAAGTGTTCTTTTCACCGAATTTTACTTCCTGAAAGGGTCTACAGACAGTATTGCTGAAAAGTCCATGTAAAATAAAATTACTCCAGATCTCCAAGACAGCACTTGCAAATCAATCAGATTCTTGATACAAACCTGGGTATGAGGGAAGGCACAATAATCCTGATTGGGTTAAATCATATTAATTAGTTGGATAAGTCTAAGTCTTTATTAAAAAAAGTCTTGTGGCTTCTTGTACAAATTTTGAATGATGTATGTACACCAGTCACCCTTGTCACTGGCAGGACCAGTGAAGATTTCCAGTGACGACATATCCCTCAACACCACCAGCTGGCTGCTAACATTTTAAATTTAGAAAAAGTCATCACAGCAAATCGTATTCTTCCATTCCCCACTTCAGCCATTTTTGCATGAACAAGTAAGATCCCTGCTTCACCTCATATACCAATATTGTAAGTACTCGAAATACAAGAGTAAGCAATCAGTTGCTCCAAATGCATTATTTTTAAAAGAGCTATAAATTAATGGGGGGCGGAAACCATAGATATGACAACAAAGTCTGATGCTCCACTTCGGGAAAGAACACCTAAAACATCGTACTAATGTATACTCCACAACAACCTCCTCACAGCTCAAATATTAATATGGTCACATTTAGGCTATCTGGTTCTCCCTCGGCTTCTTGACTATGACCCTTCTCAGTCTTCTGAGCACTGCCACAACATCCCTTTCCAAATCCTGTTCCCAGAGTGCATTTTATCCACTCCAAACGAGGCACTCAGAGGCCAGCGCGTGGCAGGTATTTTGGTTAGTGCCGAGCACCCCATGCTGCGGGCAGGGGTCAGCAGGAAACCTCCTCCTCTTCCAGCTGCTCCAGAGCAAAAGCTGCAGGACCCCGGCGGCTCCGCTGCCTGCGTAGGGCCGGGACGCAGATGCCCCCCAGGGCTTCCTCTTTCTGCCTCAGTTTAACAACCACTTGGTGATGGAGGAAGAGCAGCAGGGGAACAGACCATTACAGAAAAGAAGGGAGGTTCAGTTAGGCATTCGGAAACTGCTGACATTGTGCTGAGCCTTTGCTCGGAAAGGCAAATGCTCCCGCACCGCAGCTGCCCGCGCGCGGAGTCCCTCCGCACGAGGCACTCGGTGCTCCAGCGAGTCCTCAGCCGTCTGCCACGATGGATCTCGCTCTGAAGGGTTCAGAAAGCTCCCTGCAGGCCCAACCCGCGGCCAAAACGCGGTGAGATGGGATAACCACAGACCTCAGGTATCACAGAGGTCACACATTTCTGGCCAGTTCTGCACTGAACACAGTGAACCAGAAGCTATAGAACCTTTTTTTTTTTTTTTAAAAGTTAGCATTTTATAAGGCAACCACTATGTCACCTGAACCCATATAATACAATTTTAACATGCTATAGACGCCTACTGGCTTCCTTTTTCAGCAGTCTTGGTACAGATCCCCACAGGAACTCTACCGAAAATGAAAAAAAAAAAAAAAAAAAAAAAAAAAAAAAAAAAGATTAGTGTGCCAAAAGCTTTTCAGATTATGTATTTTTCAAGTTCCTAGCAGCAGAAATACTGGTATTTTCACATACATGATGGGCATCACACTTTCACCAATTTCACTCCCACCATGGAGGTCTACTTTGGAAAAAAGCAACAATTTCCAATCAGGTCTCACTAATGATTTTCACTCCTCTTTTGACCCGTGGGAAAGATTCGAGTCCAGCTTCCAGAACTATATTAAATAATTAAACAAATAATTAAGCAAATAATTAAGCTTTAATTTTCCTCCATTTACATATTTGGGATATCCACACCAGAAAGGAAACTACAGTTGACATCTGGGTTCACTTGTCTGGAAGTTTTACTAGTCAACTAACTATACACTTGATGCCTTCGAAACATTTTTAAGTGACTTCCAGAAAGAGATATTTATTCATGCTGCAGGCACACATGGAAGAAAACTGAAGGGAACAACATGTTCCACTGAGTGCATTTTCAAGCATGACAGCGGTACAGAGCTGCCCTGCCCTTGGGAGAGATTCCTGTTCAGGAGCAGCCTATTATCAGGTTAGCAAGTAAACACTAAAAAATATGCACCTAAGTACTACTTTAGAAGGATATCTTGGCCCTTCAAAGTTCATTTAAAAAAAGAGAAACAACATATTTGTAGTACAAGCCCCATACATGCAGGGATACATAAATCATGGGCAATCTATAACAAGAGTTAGTTTGGATTATGCTACTAATTAAGCAGAAATCTAATCTCAAAGCCCCTTCTCCTTTGGTCTCCCTGCATCTTGTCTTCTCCAGTGAGACTTTTTATGATTTTTGTTCAAGTAATTAATGACCAAAAATGGCCATTACCCTTTGAATAGCAGCAAAACAGTACTGCAACGTGACAAAACTTTTGGACGAACGGGCAATGGGATTCCAGGTGCAAAGAAAACCCTCTCTTCCCCACCAGCTTCTTGCTACATACAAAAATGAATTTGCCAAGAGGACGTGTTCTTGTGAAACTTAAACCCAAAACAGACTAATGGCACTGAAGCAGCAGTGGGAATCTATTCAATACCCATTCCCACAAACACAGAACCTCTTCCCCCCTCCTTTTTTTTTCTAATTAGGCTTACTAAGCTAAGATACAGGTAAGTGGCCCAAAAACTAAACTTTCCAAGTTCCTGCAGCAGTAATGATACAGTTACTAAATATTTCTTCACTAAATACTACTACTTCATTAAATGAGACTAAGCAACTAACAAGAAATGAGTTTAACATTAAATATCAATACCAGATGTACTTCTGAAGAAAGAGGAAGCAAAATAAAAGGAATTAGCAACAAAAGCATACAAGAACACATGAAAAGCGTCTTTTCAGATTGCATGCCCCTTTGCAGCTTATATTCTTTGCCATTTTTTTCTGAATTACAGAGCATATGTGGATGGAAGTGACATTACGCTTCAGGAAATAATTTTCACCCCCAAGCATCACCAGCTCTACTGCAACATATTGGTTCATTAGGAACAAAAGGTATTCAAATACTTAAAGAGGGGGCAGAACATTTATAAGCCCAGCCGAGTGATTTATGAAGCTTCTCTCTGGCTACTAAGAAACTCTCTGGCAGAAATCGCAAAACAGAACCAACACTTCACGGGAATGCACTCAAGTATTGCATTTTGTAAAACACTTAAATCCTAAATCCTTATATCCTACAAACCAACTAATTCACAAGAGAATTCAGTTATTTCTTCCATCTTTTCCTTCCTTCAATTTTGGTTATTGGTTATTACTTGCAATAATTTGGTTATTTGGTTATTCAAATTTGGTTATTTTGTTTCAAACAAAGTGGATTTAGGATGTTCAACACCACACTTCTGACAAAATAATACTACTCCTTCAAGCTTTATATTTTGGTCAAGTTTTAGCTGCAAGATTTCCCCCATCCATTGTAGTCTTAATACCACAAGGTTGAAAATCTTAAAGAGAATATAAACACTTTCTATAAATCTCAGGTAATTTCAGTGTTTTTCTTGCTTCGGATTTAACCTCTGGATTCTCAATCCTATTCCCTCTCTTCACAGTTAATGCTCCCTAGTATTCCTACCTAGGGCTAGAGCAGGTTATTCTTCCCCAGTCTCATCCTATCCCTCTAATCAAATGAACCTAAACTGATTTCCCAGGATATCCAGGACTGTTACAGGCTATATCTATGGATCTGTAATCAATCATAAAGAGAACTGATCAACATACCAAAGCTGTTCACTGTTTAGACAGTCGGCTTTCAGGTACTAAATTTTCTAATACCTCATTTTCAAAGGCATTAACAGCCTTAGTTCTGGTCAAAATTCCTAAAACTGAGGATATTTAAACTACATATTTATAGCCATTGGTTTTCAAATTAATGATTATAAACACAATAAAAAGAACTTTTGTTTATTTAGAGAAGTTAAAGAAAGAAGTTTTATTTATTTACATTAGTAATTGATAAAAATTACTCTGGGCTGACTGTGCTCTTCTCCAGTAACCTGGCCGAGGAAAACTCCTGCCACGCTACGATTAGCACGTGGGAGCTTAAGGGCCACCACCTATGCTTGTTGCTTCTAGCCTGACAGCCTACTGTAATGACACACCATTAAATGCAAGCTTCCAAAAGCATTCAAAATTTGATTCTACTGAAAATACAGTTTTACTACATGTTTTGATAATAAAATCACTTTTTCCCCTTTCAGAAATGCATGGTGATGTCAGACATATGCTCGTTTTCCAAACAACAACTGTTTAGAAGGAAGAATCCTCCTCTGATGTCCTTGCCAAGCACAACATTCTGCGGTTTAAAGAAATCTGATAGTAGGCAGTTCACTGAGCGGAGAGAAAAACAGAGGTTTACATTTGGCAAGGCACTTCATGTCTTACATGAACTTCCCTCCATTTTAAGTTTCTTTAGAGATGAATGTGGCAGAAAGAGTATTTTACATCCCTGAGCTTTCTAAAAAAGGCATCCATAGCTTTAGAAGGAATTAGATGAAGCAGAAGTTTATCATAGCACATTTTTCCTAGGGGAATACTAGGATATAAAAGAAAGTTTGAAAAGGAAGTAAAACAGATTTCAGAAGAAATACATGGGAGAGAGTTTGCAGAATAAGGAAGTGAAATAGAAAATCCAAATGAGGAAATAACACAAAACAGAACAGCCTTTTAAAATGCAGGACAGGGAGAAAATGAGATAGTATTTGGGGTTTTCAACTGCTGTTGTCATTAGCAACAGAAATATTACCTGCCCCCTACATGTGCTTATTTCACTGATGCCTCAGTAGTTCCAGATTAAAAGCAGAATTGGTAATATTCACAAAAATAACACTATATACATCATTCAACTATCATTTCTGCATGCTTCAGCATGCCACAATTCAAGACTACTTTAAGCTACTACAATATTTTATTTCATCCCGTATTTCTGGAAATTAACTACTCACCTGCATTAGTGTTGGTAGAAATTAGTTACTTACAGATGCAATAACTGTACCACTTACCTAAGTAACACAAAAATGTCCAGTATGTTCTAAAACAATGGAAGTTCTGCAGTTTTCCTTAAATATGGGACATTGGCTAATGTTTGCCAGCAGCTCTCACAAATAGAGTTATGAATCCCATTGAGCAGAATCTTGCCATCACATATTAAGATACAAAAATTCCTGAAGGCTGCCAAGCCTGTTGTAGCCTCAGGCCAACTAGTAAGACAACAGCTCAGCCAGCTATAAGACCAAGAGAAGAAGTTTTTAATCTTCAACTTGTCAGCAAGATGCAGAGCTCCCTGAAGTTAAGGGCCTCACAGGATGACCACGCAATGTCATTGCAAAATGTTACCTTCTCCAGTGTTATTAATACAGCTCTGAACAACCTGGCAAATTGCTTAGAAAAATAAGGTCGCAATCCCAAAGATCTCACAGTAGCATTTCAGATGCAGCTATTTCAAGCTAATAAATATCCTGAAGATAAAAACACAGCTGCTTGTTAGTCTGCCAAAATGAAAGTTTTTCCTGTCATCAATAGTGTAAAACCAGCACAGAAATTCAGCAATTAGGTGTGTCTTTACAGCAGGACTAGCTTGAAGTATAAATCAGCAGTGCTCCTAACACCATCCAAACAGCTGAAACGCCCTTCTTCTACCACACTATTCAGCTAGACAACCTGAAATGGACCCCAGACCCCTTGTCCGACCAGTGACAAGAGGTGCCCCTTAAACTCGACTCAGAGCCAAGTGCCGCCCCACACGTGGAGGTGGGAGCAGGTCCGGAGCCCGAACGCGCACGCAGAGCCTCAGCGCGTCCGTACGAGGCAGGACCACGTCACGCCGGCCCCACACCAAGTGGTGGGATATCTCCTCCCTGCTTGCCGCTGTTCAAGCGGCCAAAGCAGCAGCCCAACCTCAAAAACAAACAAACAAAGAAAAGAAAACACAGTGTTTTCTCAGGAGTAAGTCTACAATAAGCCTCCGTGGATACAAACTCCAGTCCAAAATCCTCTAGAGCACAGAGCAGAGAGCTCTGACTGCCATAGAACTAAAAAGTCACATTTTCACTACAGCCCAACTTTTAAGTCAGAAGTTCAGATTCCTTCATTCGCATGTAATGACGCATCAGGATTTCTCAAACAAATGTTTCCAAGGCAGTTTTGGTTTCAAAACAAAACAAAAGCTTCCCAGGCCCTTCCTTGCAGCACACCAGTGCCCAGAGGTGCCTGTTGTTCTGAGAGCAGAGAATCGAGTCCGAGGCAGACAATGTTACCTCAGCATCACAGAATATAGACCTCTTCCACAAAGGAATTCTAAAACAAACTCTAACAAACAATAGATCAATCCCAACATTCACTAGGAATACTGTTAGCATGTTCTGAGACATTACATTTAATAATATGAAGCTGAAGCTGTTGCTGCTAGGAAAATAAAAAAGACTCCACAGATCCACCTGTGGAAGAACTGAGAGATCAGGTTATGAAGAAAGCACTTGTCCTCCTGCATTTCAGTTTTCCCTGTCATGGGAATGAAAAGAAACTATGTTTTCAGCTACCCAGACTCTTCTTCAGAAACACAGTTTTGCATACAAAGGTTATGTACTGCTCGCTTGCTTTAAAAAGACTCTGCTCAACTACACACCCTTGACCAAAAAGCTACTGTCCTTACCAAACCACAGGGCATCAGAGGCAGAAGGCAGAACATAAGAGTTAGGTAGCCCTTTGGTCAAACATTTATCTTTCCAACGTATAAAAGGAGATGCAGCAGCAAGAGCAGCAGTTCTAGGCTGCAATTGCAATGTTTTATATTAAATATCTGCAAAATAAAATTTTATGTTACAAGGGATTTTTGACTTGGCAGAGTAATCCACAACACGCTGAAATCACAGTGCAAGTGTCCACTTGCACAGGGATCACAACACCAGCGTGATTGCCAACACCGGTCTCTACACCATGCTCACTGCAACGATGCTGGGCATGCCCAGCATTGCCAGGAAGGATTACATGGGTTGAAGGCAGCTCGAGCCCCTTGCTCTCCTCAAAAACTCCCCGCTAGCTGTTCAGGTTTTATACACTCTGTTGTGCTGAGTCACTTTTACACTCCCATTGTGACAGCCGGGCTAATCACAAGGAGACATTCACGCTAGTTTAATCACTTCAGGGAGAAACGTTTCTACCAGTTGATCCACTCAACAATACATCACAATTTAACAAAAAGGTCATCCTCTGGTGCCCTGTGTGATAAGTCAGTTTTTTGTGCAACAGCCGTGACTGGTGAGTCGCATCCCACACGATTCCTGAGCTTCACTGCACCCTTGCCCATCTCCTCTGGGCCTGCTGAAAACATAATTTGGCTATTTGTGCTTGCCTTCTAAATATATGGGATCCTCTACTCATTGCAGCTCACATTGTATGCAGCTCACAAAGACTCACAGCAATGTTTAAGAAACCCTTACTGCCTTCAGCTGGTCAGGTACTTAAAGTTAGTCTCGACCTGCTTGGAGAACAATTGAATTTTCTTTCATAAGGTATCCAGTTGCACAAGTGAGAACAACCAAGTACAGAGTAGTCAGTCACCTGTTGAAGACAAACACTCCACTAATACCCTTAGCAGTGGAAAGAGAAGAGTCTAATGTGCCCCAGGTCAGAAACTTCTGATTTTCAAATTATTCTATCATTACCCATACTGCACTTGCTACCTCTAAGGCCGTATTTATATTTATATTATCAAGTAATACCTCTGATGCTACACATGCCTGTTGGGGTATTCATTCCATGACCACAGCACAGTTTGGAAAACCTCTGCCTCCAACTCTCTACATGGAGGCAAATACAGTGTGTTCTCTATCAACACACTAAGAACATTGAACAGGCTTAATAGTGAAGTAAGCTAATTTCACCCATAATATTGTCATGCTATGAGCAAACTAATTACCCAGCAACTTAAAAGGACAAGACTGTAAAGAAACCATTTCTGAAGAAATGGGGCCAGCAAACGGTAGCTACCAGCAGCAGAGGACAAGCTCCTCGCTGTTCCTCTGCAGTGCTGAAACCCACAGAAGTTGCAGCCCTCCGCTACTGCTCCTAGCACTGCTTTGTATTAATATTCACATTAAGGCCCACTGTTAAGCCCCTGCAACCAGTTTTCAATTTCCAGACCACATACTGGCAAGACAGAGCTCTACTAATTTTTATTGCGAATTGACATTTTATACTATGTGTGTATATATATATATATATATATGTATGTATAAATATATGTGTATATATATGTGTGTTCCTATATAAGCAAAAAAGCCCCTTGCAGAATCTCTTCAGGAAAGTTCATTACTACTTTCTCCTGCAGACTGGCTGCTACTAAATAATAATCAAAACCATTTTTCATACCGTGAACATCACTTCTGTATTTAAAAGCAACAGACGATAAGTACATCACTCCTAACTTTTTTTTGTTCAAAACAGACTAAAAGATATTCTCAAAGAACAAACATGAGCAAAAGTAGCAGATTATGACGCCAAGAATATACACCGTCAGCCTGATTCCTAACAAGTGGATAGGAGAGTTCCTTGAAGGAGGAATCTCTTTGACATGTCAGCAGCAGCACACTGGTACAGACTAAGGGGTTTCATACACACAGACCCAGCAATAAAAACACCTGCAGCATCCTCAGTTACTCGATATCCAGTACAGATTAGGCGTTGACCTGCTGGAAAGCAGCTCTGCAGAGAAGGACTTGGGAGTCCTGGTTGACACCAAGTTACCCATGAGGCAGCAATGTGGCCTCATGGTCAAGAAGGCCAATGGGCTCCTGGCTGCAGCAGGAGGAGTGTTGCCAGCAGGGCGAGGGAGGGGATCCTGCCCCTCTGCTCAGCTCTGGTGAGGCTGCCCCTGGAGTACTGGGTGCAGTTCTGGGCTCCCCAGGACAAGAGGGACGTGGAGCTTCTAGAGAGGGTCCAGCGTAGGGCCACAAAGATGACCAAGGGACTGGAGCATCTGTTGTATGAGGAAAGATTAAGCGAGCTGGGCCTATTTAGTCTGGAGAAGACAGAGGGGATCTGATCAACATGTACAAATACCTGAGGGGAGGAAGGGAGGACGGGGCCAAACTCTTCTCCGTGGTGGCCAGTGACAGGACAAGGGGTAACGGGTGCAAGTTGAAACACAGGAAGTTCCATCTCCATGTGAGAAGCTTCTTGAGAGACTGCCTGACTGTGAGGGTGACAGAGCCTTGGAAGAGGCTGCCCAGAAAGGCTGTGCAGGCTCCTTCTCTGGAGATCTTCCCAACCCACCTGGATGCAATCAAGTGTCACATGCTCTAGGTGCCCTTGCTGGAACAGGGGCGTTGGACCAGATGATCTCTAGAGGTCCCTTCCAGCCTCAACCATTCTGTGATTCTGTGAGCCATGGAAGCAGGGCCATGCAAGCAGAACACTAAGGCACTAAGTCACTGTTGCCTCTACACTTACCAGCATTGCCCCAGGACAAACTGAACTGTTTTAATACTAAACAATTCAGCAAACAGCTTAAATATAAACAAAATACAATTAAATATGCTCACAGATGGGCCAAGCAGGTGATAACATGACAACAGTACCTTAGAAAGACCAAAGGGAACAGTTGCAAGAAAATGTTAAAGCTAAAAATAAAATCAAAAGGTAGATTACCGGAAAATATTTCAGTATTCTTAAACTACCAGAAAGTAGCAAATAGAGACTAATTGAAATTTCAACTGTCTGAAAAATCACACTCATCAGCAATACTCGTTACCAAGCTAAAGGAAAAACTATCTATGAGTTTCATTTAGATATGCATTAAACAGCATTTTCACTATTTACAATATACTTTCCTTCCCAGTTTTGAAGTCCTATCAGCAAACACAAGGCTGAGAGAGGACTCAGCAATCAGTGTAGTATCAAAACTCTAAAACGAATGTTCATCCAGAGAGAAAAAACATTAATGGACAGAAATTCATAGTTACAGTAGCTAAACAAACCTCAACTCCTCTGTTACAATACGAAATGCATAGCCATGACATAAGCATCAAAAATGACTCATTTAAACTTAATGGTGATGAATATTAATCATTAATGCAAATTTATCTGTGCATACCAGTGTGTAAATGAACAACACTTGAGATGCTCAAAGAGTGAAAAAAAAAAAAACATAGAAGCTTGTGTATCAGACAGACTTCAGCAACAGGGATCTGCAACAAAAGGCCATGCTGAAGAAAACCCAGGGAAACAGAGGATTCATTCAAGGGCTAAAGTAAAAATATTTGTATAATGGCCACGTCCAAGACAAAACAAGTGCTCAGCCAACTTCTAACTCAGCACTCAATAGTCTTTGTGCCAGCTCTGTCCAATACCTCTAATTAAAAAAAGAAAAATAAAACAACAACAAAAAAACATACTTTTGCAATAAGAGTTGCAATTATGAATGATCAGAAGAAAATACATACACTAAAATAAAATATAATCTGTTTGGTAGCGTGCAAGTGATGGGGAAATATTCTGCTTTACACTGTTCTTATGTTTTCAACATATTATCTTTAAAAAAGTAACATAAAATCAAATTCAAGTTGAATACTCTCAATTTAAAACATAAAAGATGATTAGCTCTGTTATAATATCCCTTCTCAGGTGGCTATTAACAGCTGTAAGAAATTAAATGTTTTGAAAGTTTGGTATAAAGACCTGAATGACACCTTGTCCTGTATCTTGGTACTTACTGGCCTTAATTTGGCTGTCAAGCATATTGATGGTGAGAAAGAGATAGTATTTATAATAAACAGGTAAGAAACAGCTTCAAAAATCCCCCCAAAAAATATCAGTGAATGGAAAGGCCTACCAAAAAAAACCAAACATATACAGTGATTGACTCCAGACACCTGGCAAACACCTTGAGACATAAAAGAATACATTAGGCAACAATAGTTGAATGGCAGAATATATCAAATAAACGGATTTGTGAAGTCTGCAAGTGAAGAATACTTGTAAATCCCCAAGAAAAAATAAGCTGGAGAGCCGAGCTCCTAGTTTACACTTTAAATGAGTACAAAGGCTTCCATTTTGATCTTCAGATGTCTTCATTGACAAATGTCTTCATTCTTCCCAAACACATGGTTCCTCCTTTTGTCAGAGAAGAAACGACACTATCAGCAACTAAAAATGTTTCAGCCATCTGAGTTTCAAATAGAGGGGGAAAAAAAAGAAAAAAAAACCCCAAAGCCGTATTTCAACATCTCATGTGAAAGGCTGGTTTCTGAACTGTTTGGCCTACCAGTTTCTGGCAATCTTTAAATAACAGTAAGCGTGAAGGTTCTGTTAAATTCACAAGTTAAAGCAAGTCAAATAAATCTGCTGTAGCTTCACAAGCTAAAGCAAATCAAACAAATAAATCTGGTGCAGCTCCCTATTATTTTCATTACCACCTCTAAACGCACACCAAATTCTCAGAAAAAAAAGCACACACTACAGCAGCTCTACAGCCAGCCAAGACTTCAGATGCCTCAATGTAATTCTCAGCCCAGTCACTGATTTTCTTTCTCTACACGTACTCTGTATCAGAGCCCTCCAGAAAGCTCAGGAATCAACACTTACCTTGCTCCTCTTTCTCTGCCTGTTCTAGCACACGCACAAGTCCTCTGGGGCAGTTACTGTCTATGACCTGTGTTGCTCCTGGTGCAGGGAAGCTTGGGAATGCAGGACACAACTGCACAGACTCTGGGGAATGTGCATTTGTTGGCTGATCCTATTAAGGATCTTCATACACACTGGAAACCAGAACACAAATATTAAGAAGAATCCTCGTGCTTAACATCCTATGCAACAAAACACTCCACAACTATGACCAGGAGAAGTCCCTGTATCTTAACTGGTGCCAACCATGAGTCAGGGGAGCACTGACATAAACACCTTTGAAACACAAACGGCCAAAAAATTACACATGACACAGCCTATCTCAGATTGCAGTTCAGTTAAAAAACCCTACTAGGTTGATACCAACTAAGAAGAACAGAGCACAATTAACTGAACTGCAACAACATTTCTTGCTTTTTCTTTGCTAAAAGTGGTCAAAAGAGCTTCCAAAGACGGTGCAACAGGAGGGCTCGAAAGCACAAAGATTTAACCACATGTATTTTTTTGAAGCCTCTGTGCAGATGGCTCCTTTCCTACTCCATGAAATAGATAAGGATCTAACTGCTCAAGCAGGAAGCTTAATCCGAAAGGAAGATTTTTGGAAGCACAAAAGCTAGTTCACTGTTGTCACTGTTGTAACAGGTCAAACGCTCAAACACCTCATCAGGTCAAACGCTCAACCACCATGCTCATTTGGGCATCTTCTCCGAAGCATCTACCCTGCTCTAGCGTGGTTTGTTTTTTAGGAATATTGCCCTACTGACCACTGGACACGAGAAACTTCAAAGCAGTGTGACTGATACCTGTCACATGATGGTTGTCCTTCCTTTTCCCTCCACCAATACTGTGTGCAGACGCTACTCTCCTTACTTCATACAAACATAGGGCTTGTTCTTCAGTCAAAAGATGCATGTTATCAAAATCTGGCTAAAGTATCCAACCAACAGCTCCATGACAAGTTTGTCTTATCACTCCTAAAAGCCTGATCTTTCCTTACATGTTGTTCAGACAAGACATGGTTTGAAAAAAAGACCACGTTTATGCTGATACCAACCATAAAAATTTTTAAGTGTTGAACTGCATAAACCAAACATAAAGATTGATAACCTATTCCTGCTATGAAAGTCGCTTTTTAAAAGGGCAATCAATTTCTGACATATAAATGTCTATTTCTGACATATACAGAATCATCTTTTATTACTCTCATGGACAAATAGAGAGATTAGCCAAGGCTGTATCTCAGTAACTACTGCATATAATCACTGATACTATTGTTTAAGTATCTGTTTGATTAAAAAAAGGTTTCTGTTTTTCCTCTATTTGGAGAAAACTGCTGTGGAAAACAAGATAACTGCTTCAATTGTATATTTTATGTACAACAAAACCTTGTGCTCACTACCTACTAACTATATTCCCCTTTCCACTAGCCGCAGAAACACAAAACCTTAAGCAATCAATAACAAAAGTTTGTTTTGCACAATTCAACCCAAAAATCCTCATGGAAACAAAGCCAGCTTCCATACTGCTCACTAGAAGCATGCAAGGTGACGTTCTGCTCTCATCCTTAGGGGACCTGCTGAACACCACCTTCCTAGCACTTAGCAGTGACCTTATGTGTCTTTATTTTTTTGTGCAGAAAAAGAGCTGCCCACCCCCTTTAGGGCATTATCCTCCTCTCATGAGGAAAGGCAACGTGAGCCGTGACTGAGCCTAACACCTAGTAATTCGTTGACTCAAATATAGTCTTTAATCCTCAAATGTGGAAGCCTGCAAGCACTGTAAGGAATAACCCGTCACCTCATCCCCTTCTCCAAGCACCCACCACCAGCAACCATGGGAAAGGCAGCACCCGTAAGGTCAAACAACACGCTCTCTTCTATTATCACAGGGCTTTCTGATTCTCTGCATAAAGAAAGCCAGTCTTAAAGAACACATAAGGCAAAATAACCTTCTTTTCACTCTCACATTTAAAATCTCTCAAACTTGCTGGCTGCTTTCATGATTTGCAGCCATTTTTTTCCTAATGGGAACACTTTCCTCTCACTGCCTGCAGTTTACAGGAAAAGCACAGGAAAAAACTGCAGCCGGTCTTGCTCTTGCACAAAAACTAAGCGCAAAAACTAAACCTTGTGTCGCGTAACCTCGCAGCCGCATCCAGAACACGTTACTGGAGCCCTGGCCCCACAGCACCAATTTCAGCTGCTCGGGCTGGAAACATCGGTCTCCCTTTGGTCATCCACAGCGATTACTAAACTGCATAGGAAACCAGGAGGATAATAAGAACTTTAGCCTTGTGCAGACCGCGTTAGACATTCGGGACACTCAGGAGTTGAGACACATCCCTGTCCCTCCCTGCTGGAATCGCAAACCCCCGGGCTGGGTTTGGTCTTTTGCAACACGTGCACTTAAGAAAGAAAAGGAATTAACGGAGAATTGTCTGCAAAAGCAACAGGGAGAGCGAAATAAAAAATAAATAATAATAATAAAAGAAAGAAAATAGGGGAAAAAGGGGGAAAAAAAAGGAAAAAAAAAAAAAAAAAAGGAAAAAGAAAAAAAATATTTAAGAAGTTCCCGGGCTGTCCCGGCTCCCAGCGCCCCGTTAAACCCACGGCGACGGTTTCCCAGCACTTGCAGCCCACGGGGCACCGGCAGTGTCACCACGGGCGGGGCAGAGGGGCCACGGGCGAGCCGGGACACGCGTGGGGAGCCACCCCCCCACGCCGCAGCCCCGTGCGAGGGCTCCGGCCCGCCGTGCCCCAGCCAGCGCCCG
>VZSV01000057.1:85933-99841 GCA_013398735.1 Nothocercus julius
GAGCGTTGCTATTTACTGCACGGGTTTTGCAGCCGGGGCGCCATTTTATTCCCCCTAACTGCCATGCCCTTTGAAAAGGGCAGCCTGAAATTGGTTGTGGGGTTTTTATTTATTTATTTATTTATTCCTCCTTTAGTGCTGCATCTCTTGCAGCCTGGGAGCTGTACAAAGCAGGAGCAGGGAGGAGATGCGAACATGGGCAAAGCACAAAAATAAGGAGAAGAAACCGGGCAGCGCACACCCGGCCAAGGAGGGAAGAAGCCCCAGCCCGTGTCAGGCACAAAATAACAGCAGTTCTGGACTGCTCAAACCACTCAGTTCCTCAAAAATGTCTCAGTGAGGGGCGATCGGCAATAACAGCCAAGTTTTTCTTTCAGCTACGTTGGTGTGGATCTCGGCACCTCTCCTGATGTCGCCGGTCTCTTTCCAGATCTACACCAGTGCCAGGGAGGTCGGATTTGAACACCCTGTTTTTATAAAGGCTTTTTAATTTCACAGCATTTTTTTTTGTCCTGCTTCTATCACTGTACTGTTCCCTTATCTGACAGATACCGGCCTCTTTCACTAGCCCTTCTGTCACTGTAAATGTCAAGTCCTGCTGTGCCGCATGGGAAGTGCCAGCCGCAGGGCCAAGAGACCCAAGTTGGCTGGAACAAATGCAAGAAAGAGTCTCCAAAGACAGTCAGATAGCGGGTGTCATTATACGGCTCACAGGCCTTTCCCGATCCCCCCGAAGTCTTCAGCCCAGCTTCGCTCTCCTTACATGAGGCTCTGCCTTGTTCCCTGCTACCCTCTCCTCTCTCACGTGTGCATCATCTTCCTCATTATGATTTTTTTTTTCTGTTTACTCATTCTGCATCCAATCAAAACAGCCAAAGAACAGATTAGTAAACTTACCAAGCTTTTTCTTACTGCCTCGCTTCTCTCAAGAAGTCATGGAACCAAGCTAAGGTGATGAGTTTCACCTTCTTCATGGTGCGTTCAAGGTCTCTGTCTTTGTGTTTGACTCATCTCACTGAACCGAGCACTGTCTCCGAAATGGACAATCTCTATGGATCTTTGGTCGCTGCAGAAGTACAAATGAGAAGAAATTATCTGTCTTTGACTTGCACACGTGATAATTCTGTTTTCTATCAAATGGTGATCTTGTAAGAGATGCAGACTAATAGTTGGCTGTGGCTGGAGTTTATTGTAGGAAGTGCAACAACTGTTATGATGCACCCCTCCTGCTCCGCTCTGTTTATCTGTAAATTCCCATCATACAATTAAATCGTGAACCCTGAAAGGGAAAGCCATGTTTCTTTTCAAGTACTGTGCAGTATTTAGCCCACCAAAGCTCTGATCCCCCACTAGATCCTGGGTAATACTGCAATGCAAGTAATAACGGAGCTGCACCTGCCCGCTCACATTCCCAGAGACTTCAAGCCAGCTTAATGCAGGGGATCTTATACATCCAATAACACAATAGCCTGCGTGACAGATCATTACAGAGCTATTGTGCCCTGCCAAAAGTGTTGTTATGAGTATAACAGATTGAGTTGGTCATTAATCATCTCAAAGCATTTGTACACAAGCACAAATACAAATCACAGCATTCCAACTAGTTGGTAATTACATTCTGCCACAATAAATTCTTTCTGAAATTTCCATCAATAATAGTATTTTTTTTTTCACTTCCAGTGCTAAGCTTTGTGCTTCGTTGCTTTGCACTGTGAAATAGCAGCTATATTTCTCTTCTGAGGTGATCCATTTCCTTTTATGGAAATTCAGAGGTACAAAGAACTGCATTATATACTTTATGTAGCTATCAGAGAACTCTACGAGGCCCTTTTTCATACTAAATTATGTATAAATGCTAAATTTTCTTACTCTAAAAAATGCATTAATGCCATTTGACAACTGAGCTCCTAAGGCAGCCTTTTTGAAAGCTACAGCAGTAAACTGGCTCCTAGGTCATACTTATCCCATGATGTCATCAAAGGCAAAAGCAGGCATGAAAGGGAGAAAATGATGTCTGCTTAATGCACCTTTCACAATTTCCACACAATTTGTAGAATCCTGAGGATAAAAAAAATGTCATTTGCAACCAGTTATTTATTATTTATTATACATAGCTATGTAACTTTGCATTCCTTTATAATACATGAAGGGAGCTTTCAATTAGTAAAGCATGGAGGATTTGTCCCTTTAGACAGCCACACTTGAGAGCATTTGAAAAGCAATTTCTTGCTGAACCACAGTTTCTGAAGACCTGCACCATCGTTCATAACTACAGTTTAGGATTAGTTCCTCCGAGAATGCAATTTTATTTTATCCTTTGACTACAGTAAAGTTTCAACAGCTTTGTGTCCAAATGAAAATAGCACATTGAATCATGCCACGTTGGTTGCATTGTGGATCATTTCCTTCATTCCTAAAAAAAAAAAAAAAAAAGAAACGAAAAATCACTTGCCAGTAACCTTACATAAGCACCAATACACTTTTTAAGAAAACTTCCAAAGAGAGCAAATCTGTAACATCTTTTTAAAACAATGTCATAGTCTTGAAATTATGTATAGTACCTGATACCATCAGTTGCACAGCTATTTTTGGAAGCTTCTCTGGTTCAGCAGCAAACTAAAGAGATAAGCAAACACATATGAGGATCTGCATCGTTGCTTGGAAACAATCAGTTTGGGAATGGCATAATCATATTGCCCTAAAGAAGACCAAAATATTAATAGATCTCATGAAATTCAGATGCAAGCTCTTCCTCTCAAATTAAATTTTGCTGTACATTTATAATGGGTTCCTCTTGTTTTCTTTTCCCCACCAAAAGGCAGGCATAAATGCCTCATGGTATCCCTACAGTGAAAAATGATGTGCTAAACCTTTATTGATTTATTTGGCATTCTTATAGACTCCCTGCTCCCAAAACACATGCATTCCATTATGTACTTCATGTTTGCACTATGAAAAATAGATTAGATTAAAAAGAGACGATTGAAGAGCTTAAAGGGTTGGTGATGGAATAGAGAGGCCTGGATTATCCAAGCCGGGCTGGGCATGCCGGCGTGGCTGGGAGCGCAGGAGGGGTGCTCACACCAACACAATTTCAGGCAACGCTAATTAGTGTCTGGTTGGACTCCAGTTACACCGAATGGAGAGACACCAGCTTCTCCCAAATGTGAGACAGGGCAGGGGTCTAGTTTATGGCCCTGCTCTTTTTCCACTGCTTGCAGAAGGAGCCTAGCTAGCTGGAAATGTCAGTGAAGTTGAGGAGAGCAGTATCAGGCCTACTCTGATTTATTTTCAGCAGTTTCAGGGGCAATTTGGTACCCTGGGATTACTAGAGCATAGGGAAACCCTCTGCACCTGATGAGGCTGCCAGCCCGGAGGGTGTATAACCCGGTTCAAGACCTCTCAGATTTAGACAGTTCCAGTGAAATTTCCAGCTATGTGAAGTGGTGCAAAGCATCAAGAAAGAAACTGAGACTTCTGTAGCTAGAAGTCCACTTTCAAAAAAGTACTTAAACACACCCTTGTATACGTTCTTATTTAAAGGCACTCTCATGTGTAGGCAGAAATCCCCCTGGCTTCAGCAGAGCAGAAGCATGTGCAAAGTACAACGTACACCTAAAGGCTTTCCTAAGAGGAATGCCTCTGAATTATGGCCCTGGTTGCTGTTTTAAATCCAGTCAAAGATGATAGTCATCTAACCTTACTATCTAGTGAGTATTATTGTGAAATTAGGTTATGGGCCATGTGCTGCCCCTTCTAGGCAGATACTACCAGAACCCAAATTAATTTCATACCCGGTCAGCAGAAAGTCTGGATCAACCTTGCAGACAGCCCTGTGTTTACACTCCAGGATACTGCCTTTGGAGGCAGGTTCACACACACAGAGCAGGAATAATGAGGAGACCCCTAGCAATGTTGCCTCTTCTTAATCCCATTCTCTCAGGTTGTCAAGCAAGCCTGTGGTTTCAATGGATACAGTATTTCTGTTGAAAGGATGAATAGTAAAAGCACAAATGGGAGATGATTCTCAAAAGGGATTCTCATAGCCAACGGAAAGCTTCATGCCAGCTGCTTCAAAAGCCTTTGAAAGTTTTCCAAAAAAAGCACAACAGAAGCACAGATTACTCCCACCAGTTTAGCTTTATAACGGCCTTCCCTTTCAGCGTCTATTTTTATCTGTGCCTCCCCTCAGGGCCCTTCCTTGTGCCAGTGCCAGCATCCTTGAGGAAGGGCCGGACAGAGCCTCCCTTCCCGCCCCGCGGACACGGCCGGGCAGCAGCACAACATGGACGGAGCCCGCGGTGCCTGGAAGGGCTTCCAGCTTCTCCAGCCGTAGCGATGAAGTCTGGTCCTCGGGGCGGTGGAGCCGACTGCCAGCTCCCGGCGCTGGAGCGCTCCTGGAGCGCTCAACCATTCCTGCTTTGCCAATGCCACTCTCAGGAAGTTTGACTTATTCTCTTACCGAGCAGCTACGGTACCAGCTGCCTAAAGAAAATATTTGTGGCTCAGCCAGCCCCTCCAAGTGTTCTGTTAAAGAGACAGGTTTTTATGAGTAATTTGAATAGAAGATCACATCCTAGACCCTAACATAAAGTTGCCAGGGCTTTTCAGGATTTTTTTGTTTTTCTTGTGTGTGACATTTGTTCCCAGTCAGAGTTGCAGATCCAATGAATTTTTGAATGCCGTATTCCGATCAGAATTTTCTAACTCCTTCACCGCCATGTCCACATACTCTGCAAAAGAGTTAGCCTGATCTGAGTACTCTGAGAATGTCCTAGAGACTTTTACTTCTGTATTAACTATTATTAACTTTATTAACTATTCTGATGGCGTACTAGGCCTCTTGGGCGCTTGTGCTTCCACTTCTAGAAGTCTAACGGCCTTTGGTACATCTGCTACCCTCACTCCTACATCCGAGCACTGTTTATCCCAAAGGACGATGCAGCCGAGGATGAGAGTGAGGCCCTCGTGCCAAGCTTTCCCGAGAGGCTTCCCAGCCCCAGCACGTGTAGCCCTGCAGCACAGCCCTGCCACGGCTGGTAGCAGCCTACGGGCTTCCCGCTGGTTTACAGGGCTCAGGACGGAGGTTCATCAGGCTCACGTTGTATGAACTTGTGTAGCCCATGTGGAACTTTGTTTGAGCTTGCACATCCATATTGGCATTTTTATCTGGTGACCGGGGGCTACACCTGCTTTGTTTTACACTTATGTATCTTTGTATGGTGTAAGGATACTGTTTACATCAATAGTAGCAACAAATAGCTATTCTACATAGAATCACATATTATGGCTAACAGTGGTGCAGTGTAGAGCAGCATACAGAGCTGAAGTGATACAGGAGGTCTTAAAAGCCGGGGCACAGCACACGGCAGAGAGGGGATGATGAAAGAAGGGCATGGGCTGACACAGACCCAAGGGCAATGACAACTTAGCAATGGTCAAAAAAATACAGAAAATAAAGAAATACGGGCCTGGGAGCTGGACAAAACATATCTTAGGAGTAGCAGAGAGAGAGCAAAGAACAGGTATCTAAAATACAAAATGCACACCCTAGATAGTAAATTTGGATGTAAAATGGAGTCACGAAGCAAGGTGTAAAACATATAAGAAAATACATAAATAAATTACTCTACCTGGATCCTAGGGAGAGATAAAGAATACATTATCAGTGCTCCCCTCTTCCTGGTGAAGGATTTGGGGTGCTGGTGCCACCCCACCACATTGAAGTCATGGAGAGGCAGTGGAAGGGGCTGCATAGCGCTGGAAAAGGGTCTAGACACTAGGAGGGTGTATAATCATTTTAACTGTATTATCATTATTAGGATCCTTTTTTTTCAACATTATTATTTGCTTTCTTTTTCTTTATTTTTCTGTAATACTGATATCTGGACTAATAAAAATTCTTCGACAATTTCTGATTTCTCTCCGTTAGTGATTAAGCTCGCCAGACACCTGCAGGTGTTAATGTTATCACTGTTCTGCCAGAGCAACGTGAGGAAGAGAGGGAAAGAGCTGCTCAGCAGGCGCAGAGCATCCGTAACGTTCGCTCAGCCAGAGGAGCCCCCGGCCGGGAGCCCTCGCGGTCGCTGCCGTGGGAGGGATGGCCAGCGCCTGCAGGAAGCTCCG
This sequence comes from Nothocercus julius, assembly GCA_013398735.1. Lineage (NCBI taxonomy): Eukaryota > Metazoa > Chordata > Aves > Tinamiformes > Tinamidae > Nothocercus > Nothocercus julius. Next base: position 92,060 of record VZSV01000057.1, read on the forward strand.
CTCTGCCACGTCATTCCGCAGGGCTTGTGGCTAATTCCCACCAAGGGTCTCTGCCCTGGTAACTTTTAATGTGTACTCCCTGCCCTTTTTTTTGAGTTTCACATATGACAGAATTGGTTTTTGAAGAGCATGAGATACCCCCAGCATCTTTATTGCTCCATGATGACAAAGTGACTGAGCTCTTTCTCAAGACAGTCTTCAGCTGAGTGTCACGGAGCACAAGAAAAGCCCAGCTGCTGTTGGACACGGAGGATCCATTACCCCAATTGCTTGCCCACAGAGGTAAAGACAGTCCTTAACTATGCTAGTTTTATAGTAATTTTTACACTTTTATAGTTATTTTTCCTCAGTAAAGTAATTTAAAGCAGATGCAGCATCACCAAGAAATGTGGCCAGCAGTGGTCTGGACTTCCAAGGAGAGTTGAGCATCTGGATGGACATACAGCCTTATTGCAGCTACCCACACTCCTTGGGATGCTCCTCCCTGTACTACCAAGTCTTTTGAGTTGCTTTTCTCCTGATTATTTCAGTATTTCTGATATTTGCTGAGCAATTTTCGGACCTTTGCTGAAATGAATGAATTTGGAAGATAAAATTCTGGCATCTCCTCTGTAATCATCTGGATAATCCACTGGGTTTCCAAAGCCGTTACCTGCAAGTTGCTCTTAATCTCGTGAGCTCCTGGGGGAATTCAGTACCTCTGAATGTCCAGCTATAAAAAAACTCAGCAAGCTACAGACAATCAGGAGAGGATAACAGTAAATGAAATGAAAGAATAACTCCGAGATACAGTATTCACTGGAGAAGAGGATATAGAATCTATCTGATACATAGATTTTTTAGGTTAGTTTAAAAAAAAAATGGAATTGTTAGTTTTTTAAGTTTTCACTGGAAGATTAGCCTAAATCCTTTTTCAGAAGAAGTGAAATAAAGATGAATTTCATTGAGGAAAGGATGGTTGTTGGCCACAGCGGATACAACCCCCTTTGGACAGAGCATATGCCTCTATGTTGTGCATAGATTTTACTTGTGTTTCCCATCTTTACGTTTGCCCTTTAATTTAAGGTTGCATGTTAGAATAGTAAATAACTCACTGCTGCAGAAAGGACATTGCAGACAGTCTATAATTTACTGCCAAACACGATTCTGAAGAGGTTTGCAATTTGTGATAATGGTATTGTTACTTCAATTCTTTTCTTGTAGATCATCCTTCATGGCCCATAATACTTCACAAAGCTTTCTGTGTTTAGCAGAGCTAGCCCCTCAAGCAAGAGATTACAGTAAGAATATTTAAAATTTTATTACTACAGCTATTTTCTCTGTCCCTAGTAGCAGTAAATACAAGCTATGAGTGGGTAGTGCCAGGAAAAATAATTTTTGTTTGTATTAGGCAGCAAATAAACTACATATGTCTAATATGATTTGACATAATAAACCCTCTGTGCAATTAGTCCTTAGATTAGTAATTTCATATATCAGCTGTTCAGCAATGACTCAAACCTGTTGTTTGCCATCTTTCAAATAACTATATCATCTGTTTTAGCAAGGAAAACAGAGACCTGTGATTCATTGTCTCAAAATGTACTTTTTCTTTCCAGGTCTCAGAGCTTCTTCCCAATAAAGCTGTCTGGAGATGATTTGGATTAAATGGACAGTCCTTACCCAAGGCAGTCTAAGGCTCAGCTAACAGAACATAATCTGTTTCGGCGCCAGGTGAATTTGGGAAAGGTCCCCAGTCACCACAATGGGCCATTTCTCTGCTGAAGAATTTGCACTTTCTGGCGGGATCCTTCCGCCTTGTCCCTTTTCTCCGAGGAGGGGTGGGGTAGGCAAAGAGCGTCATGGAGCTTTGCAGGCAGGATTCAGAGCAGAGGGGGCTGCTCCTTCTCTAGGCTGGAGGCTGCTGCTAATTACCAGGCTGGTCAAATCCAGCTCGGGTTCAGATCTGCCCAATCCAAGGTTTTCTGTTAATTTCCTTTGATTTGTGATATTGGTCTTGCTGCGTTTTCCCGTCAGTGACTCCTTTCCTGAGCATTATTTTGTGTCATCAAGGGCCTCCTGAGGAAGGGGAGGCACTCATCTGTGCTGCCAGGCTGTTAGTCACAGACCCCACGCAATTGCTCAGGAGCTGTGAAATTGCACTTGGCTCCCAGATTGCTCCTGTACTCCTGGAATGCATCAGGACCGAATATGTTATCAGGATGCTACATTCAAACAGTTACATTTGTCCCCTTTTGTCCTCTAGTATGCTTGTTTTTTTTCCTAACAGGAATGTTCTTTTCAGCTATAGAAATAATTTCCAGTCCTTCCGTTTTTTTCTTGTACTAAGAAAATATGTGTTTTTCTTTTTGAAGAGCCTGTATTTTAGCCTAATATAACAATCCTACTTTGGATTTAAAAACATCCTTTGTATTGTAACCCAAAATCCGCTGCATTTTATTCCAGGTCTTTCTTCTCATCTTAGCACTAAGAGAAAAAGGGGGTCAAGAGAAAAAGGGGGTCACAGAAGCTGCATCACTTATCTGACCTCATGGAGAACGTCCGTGCAAACCAGCAGATAGTGGTTGGTACCATCAAACACGGCCTCTGTCCATCAGCTAAAAGCTTTGCTAACTCTTTTAATACATATCAAAAGGAACGGGCTCTTGTGAGGCCACAGTAGTGGAATCTGTATTAGCTGGTGAAAGAGAAGCAGGACTAGGAATGATTTACTTCTGCTGCCAATTAATGGCTGTATTTAGCTGAGCGACAGGACAGTAAGACTCATAATGTACTAATTTCTTTGAGTGGAATGAACTTAGATTGGGCAATTGGGTTGCTTGATATGACATTTGTCAATTTACACTTATTTATCACGGCCAATTTTGGTAAGTTATTGTAAAGTAAACGTGACCCTAATGATGTTAAGCACAAAAGTGATATAATTAGCAGAGCGTTCATAGTTAATCAATATTATAAAAGCTTGCACATGATTTTCTGGATAGATTATTATATATATAGCTTTAAATGAAAACACAGATGGGATAGTTTCATTTAGAAAGAGTCATATTTGCAGAACATTTCTATGGCTGACAAAAGCTTTCAACATGTGTTGCCATCCTGTTCTGCCAGGCCAGGAAGTTCGACAGGACAGAATAAAGAAACTGAGAGCAAGACTGTGCTTTGAGAGAGTGCTTAAAAGATTTAGCAGCAGAAAATTCTTGCTCTGCTTCGTGGGTTCCTCAGAAACCTGTTACCTCTTTCAATAATTTTACTGTGAGTGGCCAGTACTTCTAATATATCCTAAAAATATAATTCTTTCTTTGGCTTCTTCAGAGTTCTCAGTTCTGTGGCACACGTCACATTCCCAACCCTTTCTCAGCTGGGAAAGATCTCCGTAGCAAAAGGGAACCACAGAAAAAAATATGGAACCTGTATGAACAACATATATTAAAGAATATATAGTTGCAGAATAATTACCACCTTTTCTTTCCTTGTTCAGTGAATTTCTACCCAGAAAGACTAGTCAAGCACTGGAACAGGCTGCCCAGAGAAGTGGTGGAGTCGCCGTCCCTGGCAGTGCTCAAGAAACATCTAGAGGAGGCCCTTAGGGACATGGTTTAGCAGGCAGGGTGGGGATGGGTTTATGGTTGGACTCGATGGTCTTGAAGGTCTTTTCCAGCCATGATAATTCTGTGATTCTATGAGTGACCACGTGGAAGCTCCTTCCCACAGCCAGGGAGCGTGAGTTCCATCTCCTACGTGAACAAAACTTGCAGCTATCAGAGCTCCGCAGTGAAACTCTAGCTCTCAGTGGTAAACAAGCAGGCCCTCACAGTGGCACCATGCGAATCTTGGAGATCGGGATGCACTTCGGGAAAGTTTTGGGAGACCTTGTTTCACAAGGCTCTGGCCCTAGAGCAGCACTGAATGCAGTTTACTAGTAGCGTGACTTACTGTGCTTAGATAGCCTGATACTCCAGCTTTAACATCAGCAGTAGGAGTAGGAGCAGTAGGGTTAGCTGATGGAAGGAGAAGGGAGGCTGGGAAAGAGGCTCATACCTACTAAAAGACACCTTTTTTCCCCCTAGAACTCATCATTAAGTGATACCAGCTCTAACAGTGGCTTTTTGCAAATATTTTGTCAGTCCTTGAGGACCCAGTCTAGGTGAAGGCTTCCTCTCCTCTGTCTTTCACCTTGTGTTTGTGATATACCAAGTTAGCACCCCTGCCTCACATTGTCAGCCCCACCTCGACAGTAAACAGAGACACCAAAATTGAGACAAAGCAAGAGATAAGGTTAGGTTTACTTAATTGCAAACTAAATTACCAGCAAAACACAAATATCCTCCTAATCTTATCGCTGCAGCACAGCGTGCCTCTACTTGTTTTGAAGCTCTTACCTAGGACATTTCTCAGCAGTTACAGGACACCTTCCGTGTGCCACTTTCAGCAGATCTCTTCCCCCAAACAGCTCTGGTTTATGGACTGGAGTCACAGCTGTAAAGGCAAATGCTGAGGAAAGTATTTAAAAGAAGTCAGCCTGGATAAGAAAACCACGTTAATTGTCTACACACCATCTTTCCTCCTCACTGGATTAGATAACATAAAGCATTGGTATTCTAGACTTCATTTGTCATTGATCACAGAAAAAATGTGGAGCTCATCCAAATTGCTGCAGACTTACAACTCAGATATCCATTTAAATGTTGTCTTGTTTTGTTTCTTTTCTCTCCCAGCAAATGTTACATTCAATTATTAGAGCTCCTGAAGACCTTGTAGCCCAAACAGCATCAAGGGGTTGCAGCTAGAGGGCATTGCTAGCGAGGAAAATTAGCCCAGTTGAATAAACATGCATCAAATTTGGCTAATGCCTTGGGGCGAAATCTCTAGGTCACTTTGGCTGAAAATTATAGTATGAAATGGGTTGGCCACTCAGGCCTTTTCTCCTCATGTCTTCCAGGCTCTAAAATCAGTCTTCATAGGCTAAGCAAGAAGGAAATGTTTTTTGTGGCAGCCCAAAGAGGAGAACGGGCCTTGGGAGGGTACCGATGGGTGCTGCATCCTCACAGAGGGGCACCGGCAGGGCAGGGGTGACGAGGGAACAGGCAGATCTTGCCGCAGCAGTGAAGAGCTGCTGCGGCAGCTCGGTTGGACCCTCTGACTGTGCCCCAAGCTCTCTGCATGGGCAATACAGAGAAACAGTAATGTTTTGAAAAGGTTGTTTTTAACAAGCAAAATAAATTTCCTGTCTGACGCTTCCATGGTAAATGTGTATAAATGCCCTTGGAGAACATGCAGAATTACAGGCTCTGAGTGTCTATTTGAGTATTACTACTATGATTTCTATAGGTCGACTAATGGGCATGAAATTCTCTCCCAGCTCGTAGTCTGAACACTGCATCTGCAATTTAAAAGCACTCACATGTTTACACTTGTGTTTGAAAAGGAGACTCTACATGGGTTGTATCATATATTATATTGCTTGATGCAGCAAGAAGGGACCCAGAAATATTGTTCCATCAGCAGAGCCGTAATCTTCAGTGAATAGCTATACAGGAGAGCTTCTGCAGCATAAACTAGCCTACAGCATCGGGAAGAATAAGGCTCATAATCTTGTAAAGATATTAGCTGCAGCCAGCGCAGTACCTATTGTTTCTGTACATGAGCTCCCTCCTGTATCTTTGCCTCTCACTATACCAGTTTCAGGCTACTGAGAAACCCAAATCACACACAAGCTACTGTAACCCCTGGATGCACTTGAAAGCAGCTGATTCTGATTTGTTCTCGCTCTATTATCTCAAGTTTCCTCCATTGACCTCTCGAAGAGATGCCATTCAAGTGCTCTGAAAAGAATCTCTGCCTTGCTGTTACATAAACTTTCAAACAAAAGCCATGAACAGCTAGATCACCCAATTTTGTGCATTAGCAGAAGCCTTATTAACAGACAGCAACCTTAAAAAGCCATTTTTTTCTTAACCAAAGCAAAATCACTGTGCTTTGAGACTGCTGAGAAAACTTGAGAAGTACTGATCTACTGCACTCATGACATAATGCTGTTAATTAATAGACTCCAGAGACTCTTCTTGGTTTGGCTTTGTCTACGAGTACATTAAATAAGAACTTTATATAACAAAGAGATAAGAAATAAGAGCTGCCAACTCTGCATAGTACTTGCTGCGGGGACAAACACCCTTCACGTACTTAATAAAACAGCTCTCCAGCAAATCAGCATCATCCAGGGTCACGGGGAGTTCACTCAGCATGGAATAATGACTCGCTTGTCCTATCTATTAGTGATGGGGATCTGTCCCACTTAGCATAACACTAGATGCTACCCTCACTCGCACAAAGTGAAGCTAAAGCTCAGCCGAGGCTGGTGATAGTCACTTGGGTGTTAGGCAGTTGCTGCTGCAGCTGAATCCAAGCTCCAAGGAGACTGCAGCTAGCCCAGACAAGCCTGGCAAGGCCGTCATTCAGTTACTGCCAAAACCTGTGGACTGCTAATAGGCATGGTGATGTTTACTGGGCTACATGGCCGTCCAGTGCAGTGGACAAGATCTCTTGCTGTTCCTTTAGGGGCATAGAGCAGATTGTTTCTCTATGATTCTGCCGCTCAGACAACATCAGGAGAAGTTGACACCATCCGTAGGGCAAGTGGACTAGTTATTGTCCAGGTCACGGCCATGGTTTTGGGCTGTGAAAGATTCGCACGCCTTCACTTAGGAAAAGGTCCTTTCCTATGGGAAATGAGAAGAATGGAGACAAGGAAAAATACCCTGGAGATCTTGACTCGGCTGGAAGGATTCTAGTGAGGTGCAGCATGGGGTCTGCAGAGGGTTGGAAGAGCCTGTTTTGTTCTGGTCTTGCATCAGTTCAAGCACATAGTCAGAGCTGTTCAGAGTATTCTGTGTGAAAGTTGCGGGTACTCTGGGCGTGCATGGAAGTTAGAGCTCAAAACACACCTGGAACCAGGCACATGCAATAACAGAGTGTTTGGTGGGCAGGGGATGGTCTGTGATAAAGTGCACACCCAAATACAAGCCAGGACTTGCACACCGCTTAAAGCAGACACTTAACTTAGCTTGGCTTAGCTAGGTTAGGTGCTTAGCACCTGCAGAGGATGCAACTACCTTAGGGTTTTAGTTTGGATCTCAGGTGAGAGTAACAAACTGTGTCATTCCTAGAAAGCTGCACACTTCCTCCTGGGAATCCAATGGCTCTTGAAGCAAGGACAGGGCTGATATTTTTCCTCATGCACATGAGATGAAGCCCAGGGTGACCAAAGCCCCAGTTAGGCTGATAGACTATTGACTAACTCTCATTATTCCTTAACTGGGCCAAGGACAAAGCTAGAAAGGGGAATTCAGTGTAAACACTATAGCTCCCCGAGAAAGTATTGACCTCACATTCCATTTTATTTTTGCATAAAAATGTGTCAACTCCCTTCTTCTTTTCTGTTAGAAACGAGAGAATTTCAGTGGACATGCCTGGAGATAGTAAAATGAAAATCCCAGAATGGTTGAGGTTGGAAGGGACCTCTAGAGATCACCTAGTCCAACCCCCTGCTCCAGCAGGGACACCCAGAGCACGGGGCACAGGGTGGCAGCCAGGCGGGTTGGGAAGATCTCCAGAGAAGGAGACTCTACCTTTTCTCAAAAGAAATTTCATTTCTTTGGGTTCAAAACATCACTGAAAATTACATTCAATAAAAAGATCAATGACAGAGAAAAAAAAAAAAGGATATTGAATTTTAGACTTTTTTTTCCTGTGTAGGATTTGAAGAGGGTCCTTTTTCTCCCC
>VZSV01000057.1:100541-116208 GCA_013398735.1 Nothocercus julius
CGCTCCTCCTAATGCACCCCAGGATCCCATTGGCCTTCTTGGCCACGAGGGCACTGCTGCCTCATGGGCAACTTGTCACCCACCATGACGCCCAGGTCCCTCTCTGCAGAGCTGCTCTCCAGCAGGTCGGTCCCCAGCCTGTCCTGGTGTCCGGGGTTATTCCTGCCCAGGGCCAGGACCCTGCACTGGCCCTTGCAGAACTTCATGAGGTTTCTCACTGCCCAGGTTAAAGGTTGTTTCTGCCCGGTTTCGAACCGGGGACCTTTCGCGTGTTAGGCGAATGTGATAACCACTACACTACAGAAACTGATGGAAAACTCATTCCACTTTGTGCAAACAAACAAACCGAACCCAAAGTCGTGCCTGACTGAAGCAAACTCTTAGGGCTGCATCAGGCTGCTCTCTGCCACTGTTTGTACCAGCAATTCTATTTTGACCTTGAAAATTATACATTTCTGGGAAAGAAAAATGGCACTGTTGTTAGTCCCCAAGCAGCTCTGTCTACAGCCTTCATCTTTCTGGTTCTTCAGCAAGCCCCTTGCACGTGCCCACATGTTGTCCTTTTTCATGTATACGGACTGTAGGATATGGACTATTTCTTTATTCAATATTTGTACAGCACCCAGTACAATGAAGTTCTGGGGTTTGGTCTGCTTTTTTGTTTGTTTGATTTCAGAAGAGTTCTCAAAAGAAATACAAGACAAAATATAAGGAGGAAGAATGAAGAAGATGGTACTATGCATCAACAGATGCAAGGTCTTAATCTGTGTCATCATAATATATTTGTACGGCTGAATTAAAAAAAAAAAAAAAACAAGTAAATGTTCTCAGCTGGCCTTGGAAATGGAATAAAAATGTGAAATATTATCTAAAGACTTGTGACTTGATACAGTCACCTCCTACAGTGCCAAGAAAAATTTTCTAATCACCTAAATCCAGAAATTGTGAGAGTCAGGGGACTAATCAATCCTGATTTCCAGTACCTTCCTTCTGCATAAAGTCTCTACTGTCTAGTGAGAGGAAAGTTGTTAATTTTTCCTTCCATGAAGAAAGGAAACTCGCTCAAACCACTGTAAATGACTTTATCTCTGAAGCAACACACATGCCTTAGTTTTTGGAAGGAGACCGGAGAAGCAGGCAAAGTTTTTCCTGATGGAGAAGACCTTGAGCATTCAAGACTTGTGTAGAGAGATGGATTAATCCTGTTTGTAAACAATTTGTGATTGGATTACAGTCCTTACTGACTTTTCTTGCCTTAAGAGTCTTGGGAAACTAGTAGCTCTTGGGAAAATAGTTGCTCACATGTCCTGCCTGCTGTCCTGTGTGGGGAGTGCTTGTTCCTGGCCCTTCCTGGAGCTGCTCTGTTCCTTTGCTTGCTCTCCCAGGAAGAAGGGAGAGGGAGCAGTACCCGAGAACTGTAAATGGTCCATAGGTCTCCTGTGACTGACAAGTTAATGAATATGAGGTACTTACTTTTCCCAAGGGGTCGAAGTGGTGGCAGCCAAAGAGCTTGAGGAATATTTATAATTGATGGATCTCTCAGCAAAGATTAGGCTTGCCTCAATCTTGCCTCGGGGAAAGAGCGAGCTGAAGTCATGCAGCCCTTGCTGGTTAGTTCCTCTGTCCCACTCATGTTCTTGTTTACTGTTTTCCCTCATCGTTCTTTTTTAAGGTGTAACAGGTGAGTTGCAAAGTGCTGTCAGTGGCGTCCTGCTGTTTCTAGCCCACTGTCACTTCCGTCACCAGGTCACCTGGAAGAAGCCTCTGAATTTGTCTTCATTACCATCAACAAACTCATTACCATCAACAAACTTGCTACCAGCAATGGAACAGCAATCTCCATTTCTTGGAAACTGGTAGACGAACGCTGCTGGACCTCTGCTCCTCCCTTGTCTTCCATGCGCACCACGCTGAGCCAAGCAGACAACAACACGAACACAGCAGCTTTTTGTGGCTCCAGCTCTAAGCCACTAGCACTAGTCACTAGGGCTCTGTCTGGGTGCAGGTGAAGTAGGGGCTACTGAGCTGCGTTTGACACTAATGTCTGTTTTTATGGTTGTTATGGGAAGTTCTGAACTTGTGCAAACTCAGATCCTTCACAGTTTCAAACAGCCTTGGCAAAAGTAATGCCTGGAGCTCAGTAGCTTGATGTGTACAGGAAGAAAAAGGAATTGGTGTTTTTGCACTTAACCTTCTGAGAAAGAGTTGGAGGAAAAAATAAAAGTGTGATGGGGAGGAGGTGAAGGTGAGAAACAGCTCAGCATTTCAATGACACTTTTCAAAACATCTCATGTCTTGTGCCTGAGTCCAAATCTGTTCCAGAACTGAACTGATGAATGAGACAGGCTTGAGTGATAACGCAATGTTTGCACTGGTACACATTTTTTGCATGATCCTTTTTTCCACTTCTTTTAATGTTGTTCTACAAACATGGTCAAAAGATATAATTCTGTACTTCAGATACTGAAAAAAATATTCTTTGCCAAGGGGAGAAGCTGAGTTTTCCGATAAGGTTTTTCATTCTTTCTTCTCTTGTGTTATTAGAAATTGGTTTGACAGAGAATAATACGTAAAATAATGTGGTTGGAAGTGATTAGTAGCCAGGCCCTTTTGTATGAAAACATATTAGAATACCTGAAATTCTCTTTTTGGTGTAATAATCTCTTCTAAATCTCATACCTATCGAACACCTGCCTCCTGAGATAAACCCAGCTTCAGCTGCCAGGGGTTCAGGGAAGCATCAGATTTTATTTCAGTAAAGCCACATGAGGACAGACTGACCCTCGTACACCCAGCTCTACAGAATTCCTTTGATTCCGCAGCCGCCTGGCAGATCCCCTGCTTGCTGGATCCCCTGCTGGAGAGGCCCTTTCTCTGCCTGCTCTGCCCGGGCTCTGGCAGCCTTCTTAGTAAGTGAGACGGAAAGGAGGTGCACGGAGCAGAGCTGGGGGCAGCGTTTCCCAGCTCCACACTTGTTTTTAGAAGCTGTTGCTCTCCTATAGCTCCTTCTGCTTTCTTGCCTCATCACCCACAGGGAGCCCATTCGTGCTCTGACCATCCCAGGGCTTGGGCCTCAGTCTGAAAATGAAACGATGCCACGTGAAGGGGAATAACAGGGATGTCTGAAAAAAACCAAACAAACATGAAGTGTTCCTTATAATAAGAAACATCCTTGCAGATGTTTCTCATACCTTGCAGATGTCCAACCTTATACCTTATACCGTATACCTTATACCTTACCTGCTATACCCCTCTTCGGCCCGTCCTTTTCGCTTTATCACTAACACCCACGGGTCAGGACAGGGCTACAGGGCCCCCAGAAAATCCACAGGGAATCATCTCCCTCTTACGGTGTGATTCTGTACTACACTGCAGCGCTGATCCCCGAGCGCTCGGCGGGTGAGCAAGGGGACAGCTAAGAAATCGTGTGAACAAATCAGTGCAGCAATGACGGGTTATAAAACAGGCCTGGATGCGTCTGGGCTGGCCCCTGAGCTCCTGCTGACCGTGACGTGCCCGCGCTGCCCCGCGGGCTGCATGCCCAGCCCCGGCGCAGGCACCGGGCGCGCGAGCCCCGCGCGCCGCCAGGAGCTGCGAGCGCAGCCTCGCCGGCACCGCGCTCAGCCACGGCTCCGAGGGCCTCTGGAGCAGCAGCGAGGGCGGGATCTGCATGGGCAGTGCCGGGTTGCTCCCGCTTAAACCCGCACCCGGCCTCTCGCGGCCGCCGTCTCCCGGGTAGCTCTTGTAGCTCCCCGCCTGGGCGAGCTCAGAGGGCCCTGCGTGTCCCCACACCTGCTGAGACAATCCCTAGGGCTGCAGCCGGCCGGGCCGTGGCCGCCCCGCGCCCGCGGCTCTGCAGGAGAGAAGGGGACGCAAGAGCTTTCCGATGGGCCGGGACAGGCCGCGCGGTGGGCAGAGCCCTGGCAGGCGGGGAGGCCGCGGCTACCCGTGAATATTCAGCCTGTGGAAGGATCCACGGCGAAAGTGGCCACGCTCTTTCAGGTGACGAGGGGGATCACCTTTCTGCGCTTCACAGCTCATGGCTGTCACGAGCCTCGCAAAGGCTTGGAGCCACGTTTGCATTTTGGCACCATTCGTTCCTTCGCTGAACACCCAACTTGAATAGGGCTGAATCCTCTGGTGGATGTTTGTTGGGTGACATCAGGCCTTCCACATTTCACAGGCATGAACGGAGTGTGAAAAACCACCTGGGAGTTTCTGCCCTGCAGTCCTGTCATGGCCTGCAAGGCGCTTTGGTCTAGGAAAGGACCAAAAACAAGAAATCCAAGTTAGTTCTGCCCTGTGGTGGAGGCCTTGGCCACAGCTCATGTGAAGGCTCCTGCCACTGCACACTGAATTAGAACTTGAACTGAGCTTGAAATTGAACTAGAGAAGAGGAGATTGAGAGGAGATCAGATCAACATGTGCAAGTACCTGAGGGGAGAATGCAGGGAGGATGGGGCCGGGCTCTTCTCAGTGGTGGCCAGGGACAGGACAAGGGGTAAAGGGTACAAATTGAAACCCAGGCAGTTCCACCTCCATGTGAGGAAGAACTTCTTTGCTGTGAGGGTGCCAGAGCCCTGGAAGAGGCTGCCCAGAGAGGCTGTGCAGGCTCCTTCTCTGGAGATCTTCCCAACCCGCCTGGCTGCCACCCTGTGCCCCGTGCTCTGGGTGTCCCTGCTGGAGCAGGGGGCTGGACTGGATGATCTCTAGAGGTCCCTTCTAGCCTCAGCCATTCTGGGATTCTGTGAATTAGCAATAAAACTTATGAGTTTCAGAGGGCATGCCAGGAAATGTCAGATCCTCTGTTTATAATTTTCCCCTGAATACTTCCCTTGTCTAAAAAGCTAAAACTGTAATTCTTGAATAATGACATTACTTTGCAGGCTAAAATGTCAAGACAAGCAGATGAGCCCCTAATTTCCCACTGACACAGAGAAAGGTTTGGAAATAAATCACTTCAGAATTGCTCTGATCTACCCAAATATCTACCCTCTAGTGCTTCCAAGGGAAACTGCACGTGATCAGCCAGGTTTGCTACAGCTGGTGTGTGAACCTTGTACAACCCGTGCAGCTTTTTATGTGAAATCCCTCATCCCAGACACCCTTCCGTCACTACGGAGACAAGGCAGGAAGTGGAAGGTGGCTGTAACTAATTCCCAAAACCTCATTTGCAAAGAAGTCTCTAGGCTGCCTATCGTGATCAATAAGACAGGGGTGTTCATTGCAACATGTTTTCTACAGAATGAAGGGCCCCTTTCCACCTACTACCCATGATATTCCCTTTGTATTAAATTTAAACAGGTCCTCCCACATAACCAGTTTAATAAAATACATCTCCGCTCACATTCAAATTATAGTACAAATGAAAAACAACAGATCTTGTGAATGAATTTACTATTCTAGGGTGACAGTCCCTCGATAATGCTGTCTACAGATGTGAAGGTTGAAAATAGCGATATTAAGGAATTGGATGGATAGTTGTGGTATAACTCATAGGCTGTGCTTTGTAACAGAGGTAGATATGACCTATGTCTTACTGAAGATTTTATTTTACTTGGAAAATAAAAACAACAACAACAAAGTTTAAGAGAAGAGCAAGAAGGATACCTACGGCTAGAGAGGGAGATGCAAAAGGAAAGAGCGCAAACAAAATCTTTGTAAAGAGATTTGTGAAAATCACGAAATATTTTGTGCAAGCTCAATATGCTGTTCAAACTCTCAGTCTAAAGATACTGCAGATGCCTTTCTGACTTGGAGAGAACATTTGGACCTTAAAGATACCTCTTGGTGTGAACGGCTCCTTCAAAGTGAGCTTTTAACTGGGCTGCAATGATCAGAAAGCTGCTTGCAATAAATTGTGAGCTGTGCATTGAAATGCCGCTCTCCAGCCCAGGCTGCTTCAGCTTGTTAAAGAAGACACGTGGTATTCTTTCCGAACCCTCACTGGGTGACATTTAATTTGATATAAATTACAAATGTTACAACTGAAGGAACAGTTTGAAATTCATAGGCTCATAAATTTAAAGGCCAGAGGGGCTATTAAGATCATGTAGTCTGACCTCCTGTATAACACGGACCATAAAATCGCAGGCAGTAATTCCTGCATCAAACTCAATAACCCGTGGTTGAGCAGGGTGAATTTTTGATGAAGACGTTCAGTCTTGATTAAAATCTTAATGTGATAGAGAACTCATATATCCTGGCTAAGATCTTTTAGGGGCTAATTATGGGCTCAAAATTCATAGTGGCTTCTCACTTTGGATTTGCTCCTCTGCAGGCTGCTCCTTAGTTTCATTGCTCACTGAGCTCCCATGCAAAAAGCAAATCAAATAATTCATTGTAACTAAGACCATTAACTATTCGTTGAAAAAAATCACAAATAATGTGGAGCAGATGGCAAGCGGGAGAGTGGAATCACCTGCAGGATTTGGAAAAGAGGGAATATTTATGATATTATATATAATATATGCTTTCCCGGTAAGGGAATATAGAGAAAAGAGAAAAAGAGGAAGAGAGGAATGAGGAAGAGGATTGACCTTGGGCTTATTAAGGAGAGAACTGGAGGCAGCGAGCGATCCCTCACTGGGAAATGAGGACTAAAAAAAGCAGAAAGTCCCATTTTAGAAGGTGTGAACGCCCTGGGAGCTCCGGCAGTAGCTTCCAAGAGGTGAAAATGAGCGAGCTGGAGCCGGGGAGAGCCCGCGCCGGGAGGTGCTTTGGCTGCCTGGCAAAGCGGGCACCTCAAAGGCACCCCCGAGCAGCCGCTCGCAAATATTAACTCGCGAGGCTGGTAGATTCTTCACGTTCACACCAGCGTAACAGCACAAAATCCGACCTCCCATTCCCATGGCAACCCCTACCCGGCTGCCCTGCACAGGCAGAGATGAAGGCGCAAATTTAATCGCGTAGCCGGTAATCTCCGACCTTCCACGTGCGCGAGGCAGCCCAGTTCTGGTTGCTGGGGGAACCAGAACTTTTTAATCATGCTGCATTAACGTTTTATTGCTCTGAATATTGATAAGGGTGAGTTTATTCAGATCCGACCTGCCGTTTTAACTGGTTCTTCCACATTATCTTGGGCTTTTCCCTCACTTTGTGCTGCACCTCAGGAGCAGCAGTTGTCGTTGCTGGTCTAGGCTTAGCGTTCAGGGCATCTCTGTAGGCAGCGTCCTAATTTGGGGTGATTCAATAGACCCTCAATAGAAACCCACTGTAAAACACACTCCTTGGCTTCCGCTCAGCAACCCAGGTTGTCCCCCCAAATTGTGCTCACCCCTCCACGCACCTGTCACTGCATCAGCTCAGCGGCCGGAGGAAAACCTGCCGGAGAAGCTGCTGTCCCGTGCGGACGCCCAACGGCCGCGCGAGCTGGGACTGAGCAAGGAAGCAGGCGCAAAGCACTTACAGCACCTGCAAGCAAAAGGGCTCCACGCACGTTAAGCAGAAGAGCACAAAGTCTCCAAGGGAGGGGTTTCACAGAAGGGGAGGGCCCACGATAGCCAGGGCTCCCGTGTTTGGAGTGAAAAGCCAGCGGTGACAAACAGTATGAGAGGGCTTCACATAAATGGGAGCTACAGACATTTCGACGAGCAAAACGAATGGCAACCAAAGGGAAAAAATGCTCAGTAAGGTATTTTCAGTAAGGTATGCTCAATCCCCTCTCCGAAACCTGCTTGGATGGCTTTTGGAAAAACATCGACGCTACTCTGTTTGAATCAACTGAGAAAAAAATAGCTACCGAAACATGTAGAAAGCCACAAAAAATGACCCACAGAACTGCTTGGAGGGTTATCCCGAGGGCCGGGCGCGGCCCGAGCAGCGGTGCTTCCACACAGCCCGGCTGCCAGGTGCTCGAGAAGGCCGTGGGCACCCACAACCCCCGGATCCCTCCTCGTCGGAGGCCGAGAACAGCCTGCGTGTTTATCCCAGGGAAGCGAGCACGAGGGAGGGAAGCAAGGAACAGCCCGTGCTGGGAAGCACCGAACGGCAGGGGCACTGTGAAGGCGACCGTGAGTCGGGGTGGACGACAACCTGGCCGTGGCTCGGGGAAAGGGACCCACGCAGGGGCTGCAAGACGCAACCTGCAGAGCCCAAGCGCGGCCGCTGAGCTGAACATCTTGAGGAAACCACCAATTCAGTCCTGGGGCTTTTCCCCAACATTCCCCCCTCCGCCAGGTGTTCCAGCGGCTCCGACGCAGCTGCAGCCCCAGAGCGGCCTCCGCACGGGCAGCAGGGGCAGCAGCCGGGGCCTCCTGAGACTCCTTGCCGTAGAAGAGCAGTGGCCCTTGCTGGGACCTGTGTCCATCGAGCCCCCTCTAGCCCACAGGGATAGGGCTCCCCTGCAGCGCCCGCGACGAGCAGGGAGCGCGGCAGCACGCGAGCCCTCGGCACGGCCAGGGGCCGCCCGGAGCTTCCCCAGAGCAGCTCCCAGAGGAAACCAGGCGCTGCCACGTTTGCGGTTTTCCCTTGCGGCTGTTTGTAACCCAGCCTTCCGGTGGCCTTCGTAAAACACCCTTGTTTTATGATTATGCACGATGCTTCCAGCAACGCTCCCCAAGAAAACAGCTTGCAGAAGTATTACCGCAGGACTGGAGCTCAGCGTGGAATTTTGTGATCAAAGTCTCTCTCACATTTCTTTTTTCCTTTCAGAGGACAAAATCTATGCATCTCATGGGGTAATTTGTGCTGGTTTAATGAACCTCAGGACATTTATCATAGGAAAGGGCACTGCCTGAGCTCCCCATGTATTTTAAGCCCACTTATTTATAATATTCTTTCCTCCATTTCTGGAATCCTTCACCTGCATGAACATCTCCTTTAGATCATCTTTACTGAATACAGTTAAGTGTAGCTCACAGGATTATTGAATTACAGGCATGAACTTATCAAAATGAGATAAATCACTAACGTATTAGGCTCTCTCTGTTAAACACACTTCAGCCTGAGGCATTTTTCAGTATAACAGACACTATATATCAAGTGTGTGAGTACTCGACGTAGCTAATGCAGGCTTCTTCCGAGCGAAGCGCTCCATGGGCGCGCGGCAGCCGCCTCCAAAGGCAGCTTCAGAGTCTGAAATATTCATTAGAAACAACATCCCCGTGCGAGGCTCGAAAGGGGAGCCCGAGATGGATTTTGACGGACGTTTATTCACGCTGGATGCTGGTTCGTGTGGCGCAGGACGCTCGGGTCCTGCTCCCACGCGGAACGAGCACGGGAACTGTCACCGTGCTGAGGAGCGAGGCGCAAAACCAGGGCTTTGCTGAGCACCCCGGGTAAAACCCGGGCCCTGGGGCCGGGGCACTGCCCCTTCAGCAGCCACGCCACGTCCCTGCTGAGAAGCAGCAGCGGCTCCCAGGCGCAGCAACGCTCCGGTGCCCAGAAACCCAGGACTCGATCCTGGGCGCTCAGAGTCCCGCTCCTGCCTTCCTGCGGCCTGCTCGCACAGCTGGGGCCCCTTGGGAACGGCTGTGGGGACACGACACCCTCGCTCGTCCCCGAGGCTGCAGCTGAAAGGAACTGCATCCCAGCCGAGTCCGATACCTCTGGTACGCAGGGACAAGCAGACGAGAGGAATTACAGGGAGAGGAGCCACGCAGGATAAAGGTGCGGGGACCCAGGACTTTAAGGAGCAACGGGAACACCTGAAGATTTTATAAGGAGCGGGGCCAGGCTCTGAAGAGAGTGGAGAGTGGAGGCAAGGGGAGGCAGAGTGTGGAGGCCAGGAGCGAGAGCCCAGCCTCTTGCCTTTACCCTCAGACCATTCCTGATGCCCAAGCTCCAGGGGATCAAAGCCTGAGGAGAGTAAACAGAGTGCCCCAGGGCGGGTTAGAAGAGAGCAGAGGGAAACAGTCTTTGCTTCAGGGGGAAAAAAGAAAGCCAAACAAGCAAAGCAAAGCCCAGCACACGCTGTGCTTCACCCAACAAAACAGCACCCTTGGGTTGCATAGAGCAGGGGCCAACTCGGGCACCAGCTACAACAGGCTGGACTCGGTTTCCTAAATAGAGACCTAAGGTATCCAAGGGGCTGAATCCCCCTGTGAGCACAATTTGGGAGCTACGGAGTGGCACCTGGAGGCCCCACGGGTGTTTTAGGGCACCACCAATGCCGAGGGACACCGGCGCCTCAGGCAACGAGCTGCAAACTGAGGCTTTTTTTTTTTTTTTAGATGAAAAGACAATATGAAGATGGAAAGAAAAAGCAAATTAAGGTAAACTTTGGTGCATGACCACCAGCACTGGCAGCATCAGAGGAAAATGCCCATTTGCCGTGGAAAATCTGGACCATTGTGCTATAATCCTAAGGTTTTGTTCCAAATGTTCCTCCAATACAAATTATAAATTCCTAAATAAGAAGCCCAAGAAATATTATAAATCCTGACATTGTTAGAGACGCGTGGTTAGAGCCACATGAGTGCAGCTCACCCTGTGTCGCCTCTCCCAAGGAAAATAATTTTTCGGCTTGCATCAAACCGGCGCCGGTCCCAGCCAGGCGACCTGTCTTCAGGCTGGGAGTTGACTCTGGCTCCAGGGCTGCCTTTAGCTAAGGAACAACCCGCAAAGCAGCAGCAGCGGGGACCTCCCTGCCGAAGCCGTCGGGACCCCCGCGGCGGCGGGAGCTGCTTTCACCCAACAGCAGCTGCCGCAGCTCCGCAATCCAGCAAGGCCACCCTACAGCTCCCGGGACCTCGCGAGGTTTTGCTGCAGGGTTAGGAAATGCTGCATGGATGTTGTCTTTAAAATGGACACTGGTCTTCCTCTTTCCTTAGAGGCTTGTAGATGTTGCTGGTTTTAAAAATACTGCACGCCGCAGCATCTGCTTACTTCATTAAGGCAGGGACCCTGTGGCGCGCTCCTGTTCCTGCTCCTGGGGACTTAATACCCTAATTCTGTAAAAAGATGCAGACAGACAGACAAAACTGAGGAGAATTGCTTTCACTTTAGTGTTTTATGTTGAGCAGATTTTCACTTTCTTCCCTTCTGGTAGAGAACGTGATTATTCTTAGGCCGTCTCCTTACATCCGTACCCTGTAACTCTTTAGGTTATGACGATGGCTGAGGGAACAGGATCGCGGCTCCCAGCACACACAGTGTAAAGCAGGAGCCACGCAAAGCAAATGCATTCCACAATTTTGGCTCCTCTTTTTTTTTTTCCTCACCTTGGGCAATCCAATCTGCCCTTGCACGTCCAATCCATGTGCACACAGATGCCACGGTGACCAATCCCAGCAGCCAAACACACAGTTTCTCCCTAGGGAAACTGTCTCCAAACTTGTTGGCTATTCCGCTATCCCAGTTTAAAAGGGTAGGAGCAAATGGCTGAAATGCATTTGAAGCATGATGAACTATTGTCTGTTCTCTTGCTCGCCCGAGGAATCCGCTCACCAGGGTGGATGGGGCTCAGTTGGAGCAGGAAACCTTGCAGACCCCTCCGTATATTTGAGGAATACTATGACCACCAGGAAGAATAACAGAAAAAAGGTCTGTGCAGCGAGGACAGCTCTGTGCACACACTGCCAGCCGCTCTCGAGAAGCCCAGGGAGCAGCTCCGGAGGCGACGCAGCGCTGGAAAGCGCCCGAGATCTCGGCCCAGGAGCCGCGGGGAGCAACGCGCCGAGCGAGGCGGCTCCTCCTCACCTGCTCACACGGAGCCTTGGCAAGGGCACCGCGGGGCCGAGCGCCCTACGCGCTTGCTTAGGCCTTCGCGCTCTAATCCCAGCGCTCACACAGGCTCTACCCCCGCACAAATCCCGTCTTTATCCACCCTCCTTCCTCCGGAGCCTTTTAGCAAGGGCAGCCGCCTGCAGAAACATCCATGCTGCCCTCAGCCAGGCCAACGTGCGTCAGCCCTCGAGACGAGGAGCTTGCCACGAGTACGGGTAGAAGAAACAGCGTAGTTCCCATTTCTTTGCTTTTTGTTTATCGTGCATTCACCATTCGTAGCTCTGACAGGCAAGTTCTGCTCAGTTCAGCCTGTGTGCTCTCAAAGCCTGCGGGCTCTCGGCCCACGTCCGAACCAGCCTCTTCAAGCGGCTCCTGCTCAGCCCCGAGGGGGTGCCGAGACGGTCACGCTACCTCCCCGCCAGGGCGCCTCGATTCGGAGCTGTAACGAAGAGGGCACGTGGAGAGCACCACGGCAATCCCTTCAGCCTAAGCCGGCACCAGGATTGTGTCCTTACGGCAAGCCCACAATTCGGCTCCAAGAAGTAATCCATGCCTTTCCTTGCTGATCCACAGCGAGCACCGGGAGATCCTGCAGCCTCCATCCCAAGGGGCTGAGCACGCTCTTAAAACCACCCTCGGGAGCCGCCCGGCCCGAGCGGCGGAGGGCAGGGCCGCCCTGCCGCGAGGGCCTGGGGGACCCGGCACCGCCCGCGCTCCAGTAAAGAGCAGCTTGAGAAAGAAACTCATGGGCACCAGTGACGGGCACTGCTGACCCACCACCAGCCATTTCTTTGCACAAAGCCCCTCTTTGGCAACACTTTTTTTTTTTTAACTGCCACCGACTCCTGGGGTGAATGTGCAGGAGTCATAAAACAGGTCAAAACTGATGGGAACAGTTTCCAAAATCCCTTTTTTGAGAGCAGTTAACACCGTTTCATACACTGTGTCTGTCTCC
The DNA here is from genome assembly GCA_013398735.1 of Nothocercus julius. Taxonomy (NCBI): domain Eukaryota; kingdom Metazoa; phylum Chordata; class Aves; order Tinamiformes; family Tinamidae; genus Nothocercus; species Nothocercus julius. The sequence continues at coordinate 113,164 of VZSV01000057.1, forward strand.
TGCGCACTTCACTTGCATTTCCCTGTCTTTTCCTCTCCTTGGTTCGCAGGGAGGAGCTCAGCTTCCCTTGCTCCGCGCCCAAAGAAGGCAGTGAGCTGGGGAAGGGGCTGGAGCACAGGCCCCCTGAGGAGCAGCTGAGGGAGCTGGGGTTATTCAGTCTGGAGAAGAGGAGGCTCCGGGGAGACCTTATCACTCCCTACAACTACCTGAAAGGAGGTTGCAGCAACATGGGGGTCGGTCTCGTCTCCAGAATAACTACAGATAGGACAAGAGGAAACGGCCTCAAGTTGTGCCAGGGGGGCTCTTGGAAAGCTCCTCAGCAACCACGTCACCAGGAACCCGCTTTTCTTATCCCTTTAGGGGAGCACAGCGAACACAAGGGAAACACGCGAGCGCCGCGCAAACGCGCTGGGCTTGCACCAGCGCCAAGGGCGCGATGGAAACGCTTACGACCACGTGAAGGTTTGCAGCCCGTTTTCAGCACAAGCCTGTGCCCAGCAGCACGAGCAGACTGCAGCACTCCAGCCCTCTGATACATGTTCAGCTTGGCCTGGGGAATTGCTAGGGAAAAATGAAAAGCTGTGAAGTTTCTTGAATTGTCAACAAATGCTCTGCTATGGGAAGGGAGAGAGTGGCTCCCGTGCAGTCTGTCACCTGCTGGGCAAAACTTCCTCCTCTGGCTTTGCAAGCGTCCCGTGAATCAGTCTCAGATCAGGATTAACTCCTCTGCTTTGATTTTTGCTTTTTAACAGAAAAAATAGTTCAGAAAAATAATTTAGAGCTTTGCCCTCAGTATTCCTGAAGTCAGTATAAAGATACTTACTTGATGATCATTTAACATTTGTCATGGGTATAACAAAAGTACCTTTACCTGCAGCGGAAATTTAGCCAGTCTTGCCACAGAGGATAGTCCAAGCACTTGAAATCCCTTCTTTCCAGCAGTTCTAGAGAAAAATGTCAAATTCATCCTCCAAAACAACCAGCTGGCTCAGAAATCAGAACAACTCAAATATTAAGTATAACTCAAATATTTGCTGTTCCTGCAGGATCTCAGCTTGTTGAAGTAATCTGCAATATAGCTACTAATAATAGAATAAAATGAATGAAATGACTGAAAATGGAGTAGCAGAAATTTAAAACTAAATGTAGAGCATAATTTAGGTTTACTACAATCAGTTAATAAGCTATATCTTCATCTCAGATATCTTATTAATAAAAAATTAAAGTGCAAACTAACAGCAAGGATTTTTTTTTTCTGGCATTTGAAACCATTTACCTTTGGAAAAATGAAATTAAAGTTAGTGTATTCCTTTTTTTAAAGCAAGGCTCAAAAAACACAATACACTGGTATCAAATAGCATGTGCATTAATATGATTACTATGCACTAATTTGAATATGCATTAATGAGAGCAAAATTCTAAGTAATACTTTAGCCAAAGTAAAAAAACAAAACAAAACAAAAAAAACCCATAAAACTTCACTACAACTGGAGTCTGTGGTAAGGATCTAGAGATAATAAATGTGAGAAAAATTCAAAGCCTGCATATAAACGATCCTTAGTTCGTATTTTGGGTCATGCTACCTGAAACACTTGTAGAAAAAAAGCCTGGATATATTGCAGGAAATATTGATGCCATAAATTCACATAGTGGAGTCAGATATCAAGATACGAATGAGCTACAGAAACCCTAGAAGAAATGTTTGCACAAGAACAAGCGTGTCTCTGGATGATGGAGATGAAAGCCCTTGCACGATCTGTGAATCGCAGCCAGCAGCGAACTCCAGTTTCGGTGCAGCTCCAGCTGGATGGATTTTTTTCTGCTCTTTACAAGGTGTCTCGCAGCAGTTAACGGGAGCCTATTGCAATGAAAACCCCTGCTGGATTTGCTTTCTGAGAACACAACCCGAGCGAGATGCGCGACGGTGGAGCAGGACCGTTGTTGAGGTTGAAAAGGAACACAGGCAAAGCTCATGTGCAGATTTATGAAAAATAAATTTATTACATAACACCTTGCTTTTAACAATGTTTAATTTTTTTTATTCAGAATACTTGCGTCATTCATGTAAAATAGTTTGATACAGTACATTGTATGTAATAGTTTTTTCCTCATAAATTCTAAGGCTCTCCTAACACCTTGATCCTTTTGTGTAGGAATGGCACCCCTAAACAACGTGCGAACATTTTAAAAAAATAATTAACTGAACGAAATTTAAAATCCACTACACCAAGCTGGGTCTCAAAAATCATGACGAAATATCTGAATGAATGCCGCACCTTTTTAGGAAACATCACTCATGCTTTTGTAATCCCAAAGCATGCTCACAAATCATTAACACCAACAGGAAAAAATAAAACACTATGACAATCATTTTAGTTTGTTTGCTGAACCAAACATGTTCATATCAATGACAACATACTTATTTTACTATCAAATAGCAGCTTTAATACCAGTCAAGTCATAGATTTAAAAACAAAAACAAACTCATGTTGGAAATTAATCTTTGGGAGGTCTGTAATTGCTGGAAAAAAACGCAGATGTTTTCACGTCTGTAAAAAAAATCACATCGTAGCAATTGCGTTGGTCATAAAACATTGCTCTATGTGGAAAACGAACCAACCCACAAAAGTTACTAAAAAGAAATGTATATCAAAATTACCACAGTCGGAGTCATGGTTGTTTTGCCTTTTTGTTTGTTTTTTGCCATGTTAACACATACTGTATGCTTCAAGTACCCGTTCAAAGATGTCAGGTACTATTGGTCAGAGAAACGTTGTTACATCAAGAGAACTCACCACAGACGACAACAAAAACGCTTTGCCCCTAGCACACTTCACAGCTTCAACTGCTACAGACTGTCACTGGAGAAAAACAACGCGTCGGTCAGCCTGAACCATGTCAAGTAAACTATGGGAGGAGCGCGTCCACGACACAGACTGTGCTAGCACTTTCTTCCGGAGTCTCGCCCCGGGCCGGGGCTCCCTCGGAGGAGCGGTGCGACGTGGCGGCGAGGGGATGGCGGCGGCGGGGCGGGCGCGCGCGGCG
>VZSV01000057.1:116534-141636 GCA_013398735.1 Nothocercus julius
AGCGGCCCCGCTGCCCGCGCCGCGGGCGCCTGGGGTGCCTCCTGGCTGGCGCTGCTGCAGGTTTTCTGGGCGCAGAGCCGTGCGGGTGCGTCGCCGCGCAGAAAGCGCTGCACGCGGGGCTGCTGCCACCACTTAGCGACACCTAAAGCGTTACATTCCTTAACTTGCTGTGCCGTTCTGTTTGTGCTGTGTTTGTGGCACGTTCGCACAGAATTTTGCAGCTTTCAGACGCTGCAGTGGTAACCTCTGCGCTAACAAGGCTCACTGGAATTGCACGCAGAGGCGGCTCCTAGCAAAGGTCTGGAAACTTCCCTATGGGGAATACTCTAGGACTGCGGCTTAGCTAGCAAGACCTCAATATGCAAACCCATGGTGAACCAATGTCTGAGAGAAGTAAAATATTAAAATACCCTTAAAGATTTTATAAATTAGAGCATAAAATAGTAAATAATAGCTCCCACTAATTTCTTTTTATGCCATCCTGCATTTAGAACAGAAATTAGATTCAGGATTTTGAGATAATGGCAACTATGGCAAAAAGGAAATCGAGTTCTCCTTAGGAACACATGCTCTCTGGCGTGAGCTAATTCTCGAGGGGGACACAGCGGGAAGGGTCTGGAAGAAAGGGCTGGACCAACGTTTACCGCCAGCAGGAATAAGTCCGCACTTCACGGCTAACACAGAGACGGAATTTTGGTCGCATTCGCCATCTCTCTGGAGACCTGGACTAAGTCACTCATCCAGGGCAGTGTCAGAGGGTCACCCTGGGGTCCACCCTCTCGGTAGGGGAGACATAGGGTGTGTTTAAGGGAGCAAAAGCCTCTCAACACCAAGAAACATCCCCAGGGTTATCCCCGGGGAGAGCTGGGAGTAGCAGGATCCCTCCAAGTCGCTTAGTCACAGGGGCTTTGGGAGCGTCATGTTGCAAATTGAAAGGAGAAATCAAGGAAGTCACCATGCCATGTTGCCTACCATTTTTACGCATGACAGGAAAGGAGATGAGGTCAAGTTGCCTTACAGAGAGTAGTTTGCCTGCCGAGTGGATGGAGAAACTGCCTTGGAAAGGCCTGCCCAGGAGGTGGCAACCCCTCTACGCCAGCCCGGCCGCTGCGCTTGAGCGCGGCCGAGCGAACAAAGGGCCAGGTGTTTGGCTAAAACAGAGAGCTGCCTTGTGCTGCTTGTTTGCCAGCTCCTCAAGTTGCAGGATCAGAAGTAGAGAATGGTCTTTTTTTTTTTTTTTTTCGTTTTTTTCTTTCCAAGGAGACCTGAAACTACTCACAGGGAGCTTTTTACTGCTTTTGTTCCAGTGCTGGCAAGTCCACATCTCACCATATTTCTGAGATGCCTCAATCACAGCAATCTCCTTCTTGCCTTTTTGCAAGGCTGGGGGCAAATAAAAAGCTGAATTTTTTGAAAGGAGGGTGATATGCCTTCTAGATGAACAGCAAAAAGATTAGCCAGAAGCAGCCAAATCGTCAGTAAGAGCAACAGCAGTTACCACTACTACAGGCAAACCTGTTCTGAAATGAAGGTTGCTGCAAAGGGCCCCAGTACCCTTGGATGGGTATCAGAAAGCACAGGGGGGCACAGAGCCAACCCCACCTCCGCTTTGGTGAGGTAAAAACAACTCCCACCAAGGACATCGGAGTCTTCTGATTTATCAACTAGCAGATCTCAGGCCTCAGTCACAAAAGTGGCAGCCAAAGTTGGCTCATCTGTAGCAGCAAAACGAGGTGAAGGACATGCAGATCGGGTTCCCGCGCCCAGCACCGGCACCCTCTGCACCCATTTCTCTTAGATAGAGAATCAACGCGAGTGCTTTCTTAAATAGACACACACAGCAGTAATAAAAAGGAAAGATACTGCTAAAAGCCTGGGACGGGGACTAACTGGCCAAATTAAAAGGGATAAATTTCCTGTCAGCAAGTGTCCCATGACACAATCTAATTGAAAGATTATATTTATATGTAGAGGGACCCCACATTGCTGCACCACAGCTAGGGCTGATCACAATTTTAAGCTTTTCTATCTGGCCTTAAAAAACTACATCATACACAGAGAGCAGCTTGAAAAATGGTATGGTATTGATGTCCCAGGACAGATTTAACACAAGCCCTTGGGGAGTATCTCACAATTATGCTCCTGAAAAAGATATTATTTTACATTTTCAGGTCCTTGCAAGTTTTGCATAGTGCTGGAAGTACATAGAGATTTACACAAGGATAAAAGTCATGCCCCTGGGCAGCCTTTGAGGACATCTGGTACAAACTGCTCAAAAGCAGGAAGGCTAGAACACAGCTTTCAAGCTTCCCTAAGTCTTTTTATTTTTCTTTTCTCTTCTCCTCCACATCCATCCTTCTGCACTCACTGATTGCTACAACCTCACCTCGCTCTTCAACAGCGCTGGGTTTACACAGCCTGAAATCTCTGCTGGTCTTCAAATACAGATTACGATAACAGCATGCCAATTCTTTGTCAACCAGGACAGAGCTTTCCAATCCATTTGCCCAACTAAAACTCTTGCCCACATTCCCACTTCATAATTTTTTATTACAACATCTTTCTGCCTCATAACACTGCAGGCCTGTTCAAATATTGAGCGGTATTTTAAGGTCACAAAGAGCACTGCATAATAGAATCCTGGTTCGCAATTAGCACTCTCTAATATGAGGGTAATAAATTAGTAACTGTTGTAATCCTAGACACTGATTTAAACTGACTCATAAAGCTTGAGAGTGGATGGGCAAGCAGACCACAAAACTCATTTGATTAGCCAGATGCCAGAAAATACCACCTATTACATTCACACTTACAGAATTATTTTTTTAGGTTAAAAGAAGTACTGTTGCAAAAATCATTAAAAAAAAAAAAAAAAGGAAAGAAAGAAAAAAAGGGGAAACAAATACCTGATAGTCTGAGGTCATGATAAGTCCACCTGAGGTAGTGGTAGGAGGAACAACTCTCACTTTTTTCAGTGGGGGTCCCTGTGTGTGACTGTTGTCTTGGTTCCCTGGATGACCAGTTCCATTAGTGTGGTTATTGCCCTGCTGCTGCTGCTGGTTCTTCTCAAGTGTTTAAACACAAAGAAAAACTTAAACTCAAAAGCAGTACATGAACTGAGATGAAAACAGGAAATAGGCTGAAAGCCAGAGAAGCATGACTGCGCTGTTCTTCTTATACTTACTTTGTCTCCTTTATCATCTGGTTCTTCTTCTGTTAAAAATTCTCGTTTTGGGTAAGGGATTTGACAACCTGCAAAAACACTGCCCCCCCCCCCAAGAAAGTCTATTTATCACCATATGAGGACAGAGTGGTTAGCCCTGTAAGATTTGTACTTTACCTCTTCTATTTTCAAATTGCCTGAGCCATAGCCTAGTACCCTCATTTTCCCTATCTTACTTTCATAAAACTTATTCATATATTTATAAAAATCTTTAGTGACCTCTGAAACTGTCATTTAAATTGCAGGTTTTCACTGCTCCTAGTGATAAGACTAATGTCTGGAAAGGCAGAACACCAGTTACACACCTGCAAGAGCATAGAGAGCTTTCTTAATCCAGGTATAGTTTAATTCACAACCTCAGGTCTCAAAGCACACCCTAGAAACTCACTGACCATTAATAAAACCATGTGTAACAAAACATGAGAATAGCCAGAAATGTCATCTGCCAGTTCGTGTCTCAAGGACCACAGGAATTTGTCATTGCTGGTGCAAATGCAGATTTATCTGCCTTTAATCAGTAGAATATATTTATAATAAATTCTTTATATACCTTTTAGCAAATTATTCATTGTGAGTTCCTGTTAAAATGCCAAATTAAGATTGAAGGGGGGAAAAAAAAAAAAAAAAAAAAAAAAAAAAGTTGAACAGTGACCTAAAAGCAGCTTTCAAAAAAGCAAATCATTCACATGACAACATTAAACTATGTTAGGAGTTGTTATGAATAATTTCGTAGGTTTTAAGCAAAATAACATCATTTTAAAAAATGAATTTCTATAAATATACATACCATATTTTATAAACTCCTCCCTAGTTAATAGCAGGGAATGATACATGGGATGTGCTAACTGCTCTCCTAAGAAGGTGTACAATCATACTGTCTGGCTACCCTTTCCTTTTTTCTTCCTCTTATTAAAAATGAAATCATTCATTGTCCCTAATTTTTCTTCTTCTGTAAATCTCCATGTGTGAGCAAACAAGCAAAAATAAAGAAGAATGTCTAAGGAAAACAGATTTAAGCTGCGAGGGATGAAAATGGGGAGACAGAGAGCCTGTGCCCCCACCCACTGAATTCCCAACAAAAGGCCAGGACAGAAAAACGTTCAGTACCCAGCGCGCAGCACCATCCACCTGCCAGCGAGTGACGGGATTAGTGCTGCCACTAATGGGATCAGCCTTCCTTAAAGGAAGGGATTTATAAGAACGCTACTTAATTTTAAAAACCTCAAATGACATTTTAGCCCTTATCGCTCTCCTTGGTTGTTAGGGAGTGTTTAGCTCAATATTCCCGAGAGGATATTTATAGTGCAGAGCAGACAAAAAGCACGTGTTGCTACCACATCTTGGGTGCATTGATAGATTAATAACCTGACCACTTACTCGGAGGTGGGAAGCGGATCTTCCAGGAAATAGGGATCCTGCATAGCCTGTTCTGAGGTAATTCTCTTTATTGGATCCATAGTGAGCAATTTCTGAAGCTGCACAAAATTAAACAGAAAAAGCGTTGTGTTATTAGAACTGCTTAAAAAACTTCATTGCAGTATTCCTGAAACATTTAGTGATAAGATTTGTCTTAATTCAAAAGCCTTACCATAAACTGCAACCACCACTTTCTCTCCTGTTTAATACTCAATTTCCCATTGAACAACAACCTATTTTTGTGTGCAAAGCCTTGAACGGTCAGTTCTGATCACAAATGTTGCAACAAAAAACACTCAAAGAGCCTCCACAACATGACCTTCACTTTTCACTTCCCACAAGATCCATCACAAACGTATTCAGCTTGGTTTCTTCAGCTACACTGCCCTTAACAGGCAGCATCATCACAGCCGTAGACATTCAAATTTAATAACCCTTAGTAATTAGTAAACAAGTGTAATTCCTCATTCATTATTGCTCGTTATTTCGTACTCTCATAGCAGTACGACTCCATTGTCACTCACAGTATTATAAAAGCATTACGCAAAGCTTAGAAATCTTCACACCATAAAGAAAGTACAACCAACGCACATCAGAAAAATCCAGCTGGCCAGAAAAACACATGCTAGAATGGGTGGCAAAGTTATCTGCTCATGGACTCCCAGACACATCTGTTTGTTCAATGCTGCTTCAAAGAGGAGTTGGGCAAAAACTTGATTTTTTTTTTTTTTGCCTTTTTTGTTTTTTTTGCACAGCACGATGCAAAGCCTGAGTTAAGCCCGAGCTCTGCTGCAGCTTCTCTATCAGCTCAAGACTTCAGCTTTGTTCTCTGCAACAGCTGCTGAACATCACATCAGATACCTGAAGAAATATTCTTTCCAAAACGTGTGTGTTTGCTTTGCTTAAAGGCAATGAAAAACACAAAGTAGGAATATGCAGAAAACAATGCAAAATATTTTACAAAAAAAAAAACCCCAAAAAAACAAAACCTTGAACTCTTTTCCACTAAATACTGCAAAATTTACCCTTTGAGAAAGCACCTCTTACCCTGGTGCAAAGTGGTCCCCCTGAGGGCTAAGAAGCACCCTTGGTATTGGCCCCATACCTAACTTTTTTTTTTTTTTTTTTCTTAAGGCATACAAGATGTCTCAGTAATAGGCAGCAGAGAAAAAAAATCTTAAGGTAACATATGTAGGTGAGAATTTAAAAAAAAAAAGAAAAAAAAAAGCAAACTGACATAGCCAAAGTGAAATGAAAAATTTGTAAGAAAGGAGTTATAAATATTACTACCTAGAAGTATGTGCTATGAGGAACGTCTAGGACACATGGCCAGAAACTCATCTTGAGTAACTTCCAAGTTCCAGCGGTAGACACAAAGTCAAAATCCAGCACAACATAAAAGATGGGAGAGGCAATTCTGAAAACAACCCTAGTCCTGTTCTTACTGCTCTGCTCTCATTTTGCACATGCACAAACATCAGAGGCTGATTGTGCCTTCCACAATTGTCACTGTGATATTGCAACGGTGATTTTTCAGTCAAAACACATTATAAATGTCACATTCTCTCCCAATGTGTCAATATTCTTTCTCAATTTTAAGAGCAGACTACAGTGACCTTCCCTTTGACTCTAGAGTTGAAACAGCAGTGATGCATCTAAAAGCATGCACCTCTTATTCAAAATACCTGATGCACATGCACACATTTCTCCCTGTCCACCAATAGTTACTTTGAAGAAAGCAATAGATATGGGCAGAATTAGATGATCTTCTGCAGAAAATAATGAATCATCACGTTCTGCCATGGAATACAGCACCCAGTGCGAGACTAAACCATGACATACCGTCCTTGACATCGCTCTTTAAAAGAAATGCCAGACTTTCACAGCACTGTCCCTCTCCCTTTTATTTTTTTTAAGCACAAATCTGATAAGAAGGGTAAAAAGCACACGTGAAAACAGCATTCACTGCACATTTTGTCTTTGTACTTTTCATGAGATGAAATTCAGCCTTCTGTAAAGATCTGCAGTGTCACCGTCCACGTAGGAGCTGGTCATCTCCTTGCAGACCGCTACGGTGCAGACAGCTGGAGTTACAAAGCACATTTTTCCTCCTCTGCCTTAATCACAGGGTTAAGCACATAATAAATATGTATAAACAACCTCAATCCAGCTTTGCTTTTGCACAATCAGCAAAGACAGACAATAAAAATTTTCATCTCTCTGAGCATGCATGTGGTTTTGTAGAGTATCAGCTTGAATAGAACAATTGTTCTCTCAAACAGTTCAAAAGCAATCCCAGGAGCCAAAAAAAGGGGACGGAAAAGAGAAAAAGACTGCCAACGTGCTGAATAATATAACAAGAGTATAAAGGGATAGCAAAACTCTGGTAGCTCTCCTGGAAATTGGGTTAAGAAGCTGCTGTCCATCACATATTGACAAGATGTGAATAAACGTGGCCACAGTCAGCAAGAGAAAACAGAAATCACAAGAAAAGATTAACGAGTGTGCAAGCATGGAAGGGATCAAAACTCCTATTTTGGTCCTTTTTTCAAGGCACTGAATAGCACAGAAGTGAATTTTTTACTTATTACTATAAATATTTTCTAGAGGAAACAGAAGCCTAGAGGATCACCTGACAAATACAGAGTATTTTACGCAACTTCGTGACGGCACCATCAGCACTGGGACCATCCTGCTGCCCTTGACAGGGACCTCTGGGGCCAAGTAGAAGAAGAAGCATCAAACAGCAGCAGCAGTTGGGTGCTCATTTTATAAGGCATAATCATACAAATCAGAAAATGAAAAACAGTAGAGGAAGAAAAAAAGTAAACAGGAAAAGCAGGAATGAACCAAAGTTATCCCACGTAACGTAACTTTTGCTTGTGAAAAGGGACCATGTACATGAATGTCAGTAAAGGTGGAAAGAATCTGGTTAAGTCAATTTGGGGAATCAAAACATTTCATCATTAGCAATCTCAAGTCTAGATATTTACCAGTCCTGGAAATACTAGTTTCAGGATGCTTCACAACTGAAGCTGGCTGCAAGAAAAACAGTGTTTTAGCTGTTTCTCTCCAGAGACTAAGGGGGTAGCGAGACAGCTTCTGAAAGAGTACGACCTCAGAGCACATCTGCAAGGACTGGGAGCAAGAGATGTCCCGAGCCACTTCAGGCTCTGATGGAGGGATTTAACTACTACTTCTGCAGTTCAGCTTGGCCTCCAACCAGGGGGCTACAACCTAAGACGCCTTCCAGTTTTAACAGCTTTTGACCAAAGTTCTGAGATGATGCTTAGGAAAGACGAAGCTTCTGTAACACAACCTCATTTTCCACAGAAGGCTCTGATAGCAGAAGAAACCTAAGAAGATTTTACAGGAATTACTTACAAGCTTGACAGAACTTCCCTCCTGCTTCCACAGCCACAGGAGAACATGTCTGTGTCCAGGCTGCTAAATCCTCTGGCTTTTAGCTTGAGGACCAATGATGGATCTGTGCCCACACATGTTTCCATGAGACAGGTCCCCTCAGTACTGGTGCTGTGAGGGGAGGTGGGCAGGGGTCCCAAGCAGACTCAGTGGGTGAACTCTAACCGTGGTGGGTGCAGGGCGTTCAATCAGGGGGTGCATCCAGCTCCCATCCTGGTCCTCCTCTGATGCCATCAGACACGGTCAAGGATAGCAAAGTAGCAGGCAAGGCCTGTTTCAACACCTCCCTGCACTGCCACACACGTCGTGTCTGCCCGAGAGGGGCACGTGGAGGAAGAGAGAGAGAGAACGTCACACTTTTCCAGATAAAAAAACAACTGAAACCTGTTCTAAAAGAAGAAAGCAAGTTGCAGCCCAACAACTATCCAACCTGTATCCGAAGTTCCATCCTAAATCCAAGTGGACAGGGAGCAATATGCACTCTGTCCCCGCAAACACCCCGCAACATGCGCAGCCTACCCTGTCCTGGAGAACGTCCTGGCCTCTGGCACCAAGTGGGAAGGAGCAGAGAGGGAGCCTGGCCGGGAGGCACTTCCAAAGAACCCAGTTTCCAGTTACCAGGTAAGTATGTAGAGCCACTGATACTCTCACTTGCAAGGTTCCAAGTACGATTTTAGGCCTTGTGCTGTGTGGGTCAGCATTGCTTGATCTTGCATTTTCATGCAGCCAATGCTTTTACAAATCCCAGCACAGCGAATAAAAATATTGAAGACAACTGAACAGTCATCCTGCTTTGATGCTACTGGGAGAAAAGAAAAAAAAAAAAACTATCACAGTTGTTTAACCTGTTCTTATGTAATTACTTTGTGTCCAATTTTGTTGTTTTACTAAAAAAAAAAAAAAAAAAAAAAAAAAAAAAAAAAAAAAAAAAAAAAAAAAACAAACAAAAAATCAAAGAACCCCCTAAATTTACAAGATTGGGAAACCAGATGAGAATGTGCCAATCAACGTGGCCGGAGCACTCACAGCTCTTAAAAGGCATTATTTCAGAGAAAGACTTTTTAAAATGATTTTCCTGCCGATATGCATAGCAAAGCCTGAATCCCCCAGTACATTTTAGCTAAGCTTGATGGCAAACCCTTCACAGCAGACTGGAGAGTGGCATAGCCACTTCAGCTAAGCCTAAGAACTGAGGTCTTAAATGAAGTATTAAGATAAACAGAGCTATCACAGTATTCTCTGTGATGTTTCAATTTTTTTTTTTTTAACGCTGCCTTGACATTTTTCATGTTACATTCTCAATGTGTTACTGAATTTTGTAGAGCACATACCTAACTGCACTACAAAAGCCGTCAGAGGTAAAAGAGATGTCGGGAACTTGGCAAAAGAATTAAAAACAAACTCTGCTGCTTCCAGAAAGTATGAGAAACAGTTGAGGAACTGGTGGAGGGGGAAGGAACTGAGTGGTTAGCAACATTATGCAGATTTTTTGCATAGATCAGATTTTTATCTCAGATGGCACGGCTATGATACAGAAATGCACCGCACCTGTTTTTGCTTAGGCAGAATTTGCTTAGAACTTTCTCAACTATCCATTCCTATTAAGAGTCATCAACTTCTGGATATTAGTTCAGCTATGCAAGATTAATTTTGAGAGATGTGGACTCTAAATATGTCAGAAGTCAAGACTTGTAGGTGACAGGCTGCCCATTCATTCTCGAAGAAATGCAATTAGAAAGTACTTACGTTTACATATATATAATTTCAGAAAACATTTGCCTACGGGGCAAATGCGAAAGATCTGCAAAGTCGCTCTGTTTGCTTCACCTTGGGCCAGGCCAAAGGATGAATTTTTATATTCAAAGCCCATTCTACTTGAAACACCTTATTGATATCCCATGTCCACTGCTTTTTGCTTATTGAATTACTTAATAATAATTTCCACAAATATGTATATTTTGATAGGAATATTAGATATTATCTAACTGCTATACCCAACGTACCTTTAAAAGTGTGTATTCTCATACTAAAATGATATATGAGCATCTTGGTAAATTCTAAAAATGCATTTATGAAGCTCTGTTATTAATAGCCACCTGGTAAAAACAGGAGTGAGGATGGACAGAACAGGCTCTGCGTTGCCTGTGTATAAGGGCTCTTCAGTTCTGTACACACTACCATAAGCTAATTAGGATTACAGGTAAATATACTGAACTGCCCAGCAACACAGAGAAGCAAGTTTCCGATTCTGCTAAGGTTAAAAACAACCACCCACCACAGCAACAACCCACAACAGTTGGATTCCTCCTGTCTCTGCCAGAGGGATTTGTTTCCCTGCTTCTGTTAATGTATCTTTAGTGTAACTCATGTCTCCTTGGGAACCCCCAGTCAGAAAATACTCCTGGTGAACATGTCAATATGAATGTTGCCTCAGCGCTTCTTTGACTGAAGGATAAATTTCAAAATTTATATGAAGGAAAAAGCATTTAAAAAAAAAAAAAAGTAGGTTACATAAGAACTTTTGGGTCCAGTCATCAGATTGGGTATATGTACATCTTCAAATGACTTGAACAAAAGACATCTATCCTCAAACAATCGGACCTCTTTACCACCTTCCTTTTTTTTCCAACTCATTTCTTTCATCTCCAAGATCAAAAAAACCCTCCTGTAGTTCCTCTCTTACTCTAGCTACAGAACTGAATATTTATAATTCCAGCCTCAAAACATATAAATCTGAGTTGGAAACAACAACAAGAGAGAAATGTCCATAATGTCCATGCAGAAAGAATGAAATTACTTTTTTTCCCTCTCTCTCTAAAGCTTACTTCAAAAACTTGAGTGTTTTTTAAATGCAGAAGAGAAGGGCCAATTCAGTAATTCTTGAAACAATATAACCCTTCCAGGCCTGAGCAAGTGCATAATTTTAAAAAGAGTTTTATTAAAAATAATTTAGGCATGTCAAACACACACATACACACACACACACATATATATTCATTCTACAGAGGTTAGTTGCATAAACTATGAAGTTTTCAAAAGAAAGCTACTAAGGAATACAGCAGCCAAGGAGACGCACTAAAACGTTGAAAACCAAAATCATGTTTTTGCAAAGTGCACAAATGAAGCTCAGTAATGAATATATAAAATTAATGCATTTAGAAATATTTAAAAAATAGAAATAGGCTTTTAAAGTATGCAGGAAACCAGCAAAATGCCTAAGATTTGCAGCAACACTGGAAATACAACAAATTTATCATGGCTGTTAAAAACTGAAAACTTCTCATGTTCTGTCTTCCAGACCTAATCCAACAAATGACCCATAGATTCATTTTACTGATATGAGAAAATGAAGTGTTTTGCAGTTTTCAGTTTGTAAAGTATTAGTTATTTTGGGAGTACTGAAAATAAAATTAGTCACAGACTGTTTGGCACCATCTCACCACTCAGTTTACACAATTATAACTTAAAAGAAGATTTTTGTTTTTTATAAATGCAGGAACTTACCAAGTGGAATGCCTTACTATCTGGCTTAACTTTATGTTTTTCCATATATTTGATAAGGCTGCAGTTGGTATACCTGAAGAAACGAGAAAAAAAAAAAGTAAAATTTTTAATATTCAAATCAGTGATACTGGAAAGCTTACTTAGCACTCAAGAAATATTAAGAACAGCCTTCACTGCTAACACATTAAAACAGAAAAAAGAAACTACTCTCAGCAGAAGATGGCTTAAAAAAATGATTCAAGCTATGTATAGACATCAAACTCTCACTTAAACTGTCTTGTAGCAACTGCACTCTTCCATCAGTCTGCACAATTTTATTCTGCATATTTCTAATCCAGAGAACATGAAGATAAATACCAAGTCCACCTTCACACTATCCTAAAATGCATTTTTTTTCAAGAACACCCATAAATACTTTTTTTTTTTTTTTTTTTTGAATAGAAGTTCAGAAACAAGATTTTCTAATGGTTTGTTACAACAGCATTAGAGATGCAAGAAAAGTATGTAACAGTACAGGCAAACACCCCTCAATCTGATCAGCACAGAAACAGACAGGCAACGGTGGCCTCCGTGTGGGCATTTCACTCTGGCAACGTGACATCAGACCTTTAAGGCTGGCTTTTTTTTTTTTTTTTAAGTCTTCACATACCATCCTGAGCCCCAAGACTGACAATTTACCCAAAGTTTTTGGGAACAGTATCAGGATGCCAGGTCTTTTTTTAAAAGTAGCTTTATTCACACAAGAATAATTTCCAACACCACAGACGTGGAAACAGCTGTGAAAAGGTGTGTTTAGCCATCTTCACAGCTATCCAAGGTCTTACTGACACCAGCGACTGCACTCAATCTTTTACAGTTAGTTTACAATCGTTTACAGTTAGTGTCTGATCAGTGCTCTGTGATCACATCAAGGCAAAAGGCCAAGTTCATCATTAAAAAACAGATTTATTCTTCTTTCTTCCTAATCTAAGCCACAGCCATTGCACAGTCATCATGTAGAATCTACACACAAAACAACCTCAGGTACAATAAATTGGGAGTGGGAAGGAGAGAGAAAATACAGTTACTCAAGAAAGCTCAAATAAACCCAGACTTACGTGTTTCTCCGGAAATCTTTCATTAAAGTTGAATGTTCAGGCATCTTTTTTATGTCCTCCCAGTCTTTATCTGTGAAAATTCAATATTTTTTAGTATTTTTTGTTCCCCTACCCCCTAGTAAAGCACAAAAGCTTTCAAAGTACTCTGTAACCTTGGTTTTTTTTCATGGCACTTCTCTAATGTTGCAGCTACTTTATCTTTGTATTCTTTGACTCACATTCCTCCATCACCTGTTCACAATAAGTCTAATGAATACCTAAAAGTTACTCCAATTATGTGCAGATTAACTCAAGGACTTTTAAGAACAACTGCCAGCTACACTGAGAATTGCTTTGTGTGTACAGATAACACAGGAAAAAAAGAATACAGCAGCCATTTTACTTGCTACCTTCGTGTATCCTAATTTATTTAGGAACGATAATGATTTCTTTATACAGTACAGATGATTCTGATAAAGACTCTCATTTTTAAGAGATTTTTGACAGCACTGTGTTAAATAATAGGAAAAAAAAAAATCACTGAGGTGCTTCATAAATCTGTTAGTCCTGACCTAAAACACATCCCCGAACTACTCAGGAAGGGTTTGACTAGAAAAGATTTAGATCAAGTCACATTAACACTCAAATGGAAGGATCTTAATCTTCTGTGGATGCCAAAGGAAGCAAAAACGTCCCAAAACCACTGTCGTTTACTAGGAAGGAATGTGTGGAAGCCCAGGGCGGACAAGCTTAACCCATCCATAGTGAGGAGGTTTGGAGCAGAGCTCAAAGCTGCCGGCGAGTGGCCTGATAAAGCCAGGTTCACATTACCAGCCTATTTAACAGCAATTTACCTGTGTGCTTACACTTCCAGAATGATTAACTAATGCATGCTAATTCATAATTATGACTTTGCAGTTACACAGGCTACATGGACATTTATTTCTGGCTCAGATAGCTCCTTCACCACAAACTCTGCACCTCGTAAGGAGAGTGTGGGGACAAGCAGTACGTATCTTTACCAAGATTTACCCCAATTACAGAACACTAGAAGCTCAAAAATACTTAATCAGTAACAAATCAGTGGAGATTCTTTCTGTTGTCCACTTGCTTCATTTTCTCCCCTAGCCTTCATAAGGGTTGGTGAAGCTATTTCAATTATGGAAAATGTCAAGCAGAGAGCAAAAAAACAATTTGCTGCAATTAGTTGAAAAATAATACATTCTGGTAAGAACCAAAGACCTCCAAATCAAATGCAGAGCATTAGATAGGACTACTTAAACTTGTCACATAACCACAAGAGTGTCACCTGCTTAGGTAAGTTGTACAATCACCATACACATAAGAAAAGGGTAAAAAGTCCAGGCAAAGAGCAAAAAAGGAGAGTACTTGATACATAAAAGGAACTCTTCCAGAATGCAGCTAAACAGACACAATGAAGTGTGTAAAGTATTAAAAAAAATGGAAAAATTAGAACAAATTTAAGAAGAAAAAACTAGAACCGTGTAGAAACAAACAACTTCATATGCCGAGAAGCAGAAAGTCCATCAGAAAACAACTACCAACATTGAATGGACAGCAGTAAGGAGGAAGACAAACAGTGGGCAGGAAGATGACCAAAGTGAAAACGAGCCTCCTGTTATTCTGACGTCTGTGATCATACAAACACTAGAGGACAGCCCACTGACTGAAAAGACATAAGAGAGTCTGCAGAAAAACATGAGTTGGCCAATGCTGAGGGAAAGCGTAACAAACAACCTCTACATTGTCTTTTGTTTTGGTTCTTGTCTAGCTGTTTTTTCTTTTTCGGAATGATGACTAATATAATATAAATTTTCTACTAAGAAAGAAAAAAGAAAAAAAATCCCTCTCTGCTGCCAAATTCTTTGCTTAATTTAGCAAAAATTACATATCTGTAGAATATTAACCAAATATATACATTTTTTGCTTGGTTTCATTCATCAGTTCAATCATCACTTGCTTTCCAGATCTAAAATCAGTACTGAAAAAAAAATCAGACATATTCCTGCTGACTTTCATCATCCACCATTCCGCATAATCCTTTTACATTATAAAACAATGATACATGTATTCACAAAGATAACCGTATCGGAATAAAGAAAAACTATTTAAAATGACCATTACATTCTAGATTTTATAACTCAAAAAGATCGTGTTTGAACAGCTTTGCTGCTTTGATTAGCTGCCACCTTCATATGCTAAGAAAGCAATACAAATATCTTTCTTTGAACAGCAACGATAAAAATACAATACATACCAGCAGGAAATCCCATTACGTTGAATATTCTGTCCAGCTGGTCGTGGTGATAAGGATTACTAGTTTTGATATCTTCTTGTCGACAGTGGAATATTGGCTCTGATGTTAGCAGCTCTGCAAATATACACCCTATGGCCCAAATATCTTCAAGAAAGGAGAACAGAAATAAAAATCTAATGAATCTTTCCAAAAGCATTCTTGTGAGATAAGGTGTCAGCTTGTAACTTAACAACGGATAAGGTCCCTGCACTGGAAACTTCAGGTTTCCACTATAAAAGGGCAACACTTCATCATTTTTCCCCTTAAACTAGTGTTACATGCATACAACTCAGCAACAATATGAGAGTTACAAAAGCAGTATACATTTTTTAAAAAGTATTGCCATTTTTTGCTATAGGAGGTAATTTTAAAATAAATATTGAAGAAAAGGTGTGGGGAATTGTCCACACATAAAATATAAATGAAGTGCCAACCAACACCTTATTCAGTTCACTTGCATGCTGCCCTTCCTCTCAGTGTCTTATATCCTCAGGCAGGTGCTGAACGGCAATGACATTGGAATAAACAGGTTTCTACCTACACAACTTTGCGGAAAGAGATTAATTACAAAATTGCAATTACTCCACGCCCAAGTACCTCCCCTGCTTTTAGATACTATTTAATTTTTATAAAGCTACCAGTATGCTTTTAAAAATCTTTCTGCATTTTCTCTGTTTTCTTTTTCTTTTTTTCTAGGATGGACATACAGAATTTCCAGCTTAATCATGTAGCATGCACAACGCAGTTTCTACCTTGGTAATGAAAAGCTACCCTGAACCTCGAATGAACAAGAAGAGGTCAAGAACAAGGACCAAAGGAAGCGATGCAGCCCAGCATAACCGCATGACTCAGTACAGTCAAGTTTTATCTACACTGAAAAAAAAAATGTGCTAGCGGCACATTTTTGAAACTGCCCCTGCAGGTTCACATGCTGAAATACCAACAAAGAGAAAGAACATGCAAAGATAAAAAAGTAGTTTAAATGAAAAGATAAAGAAATTAATCAGTTCTTTAATCATTAAAGGAAACAAAGCATTAACAGAGAAGCTGCTCAAAATACACCGAAGTAGTAAACATTGAAATTTCTGACAAAAATGTCGGCACAAGTTTAGGAAAATGATGGCAAAGCTTGACAAAAGAATTTCAGGTCCCACAAGTAACAACATATATGCCAGTGCACAGCCTGTACAGCAACTTTTATCCTGAGACAGCTTCCTTGAAGACTCGTAACCCAAACAGGAAACTTGAAAATTAGTAATTTCTCACAGAAAATTCAGTAGTTTTCTTGGCAGAAGAAAAAATGTTAAATAGCATATCAAAAAGAAAGCGTCGGGCTGTTTTAGTCTTCATTTTTACACTTATACAGACTCCGTTCTGTATAAATCCTCAATTTACGATTTATTTCGCACGCTTGTTAAACTAGATTAAAAAAAAACCTCTTCAGTAAAATTTATGCACTCTGCCTTATGGATCACCATATGGATTTTACCAATAGTTCTAAGATGCATCAATATTTTGAATTATTAGCTCCAACAGCATGTACAACAATCCAGAGTGAAAGTTATATAAAACTACAGTGCCTCACAGGGTGTTTGGAGGCATAAAAATGTCATGTTTCACTCTTGTAGCTAGCTGGGAGACAAGAGCAAGCTGAACAATTTGTCCAAGTGCAGTGCTCCCTCAGAAACGGGTACCATACCTTGACCTCGGCCGCCGTCCTCTGCGCTAGGAACCACGCACGGTGCTGCAGTAACCCGCACACGTGTGGCACAAGGACCCAAGAGCAAGGTGTCCTCCCTGTTACTTACCAATAGCTTTGGTATAATGCCTTGCTCCAAGAAGCAACTCTGGAGCTCGATACCAGAACGTTACAACTACTGGATCCAAGTCTGCTAAAGGCTTCAGAGGTGAATTAAATAATCGGGCAAAGCCCATGTCAGCTGCAAAATTCAAAGAGAGAGGTTATTTATTTATTTATAGGAAAACTACATTTTTTTTAAAAAAAATGAACTGATGATTATTTGTTAGTGCTACTATCACTGTGCTAAAAAATAAACACATACTGTAGCAGATAGGAACTCTGTGCACATAGTTCATTTTCTTGAGAAGTGTTTGTAGAAGCTACTGGATGCCATCACATATAAAGTATATCATTATAAATCATTGCTAACAGGAGTCATATGAAAGCAAAGAATTAACCACTGTTCTGAAGAAGCAACTCACTTCACTCAGGACACTGGTAAATCCTGACTCATTTTACCTGATGCTCTCCAGTAAAATACTCTTGTTTTAACAGCACAGTCATTCCAGAAGCAGCATTTTAAATGTGAGCAAAATTCAAGTTCTGCAAAGGTTAGAATGATTTATAATACATACTTGCATGTGTCACTACAGCCACCTCCTCAGGAAGTTAGCTGTAGCCATATTTCCTTCACAAACTTAAAATAAATAATAAAAAAATAAAAAAGGGGAGAGGGAATTAGGCAACTAAACCTATTTTATCTCCCTCCCTCTTATTTTTTGTACACCCATCAGTACAAATGCTAAGGACCAAGTGGGCAGAGGCTAGGGCTAAACTCTGCTACTTCTCCCACCAAATCAGTGTCCCAACCCACTGATCCCAAACCCCCAAAAGCCTGTGGTCCAGGGATGGATGGATGTGGAGAGAGACTCAAAGGAAATGTGATAAGGAATTGTTTTCAGGAAAAAAGAACAGTGTGTTATACCTCATTGGCTGAGGGAAACCTGCAGCGTAAATGTGGGTCTCTAAACTGATTCCCTAATCTTAATTTTCCTTCTTTTTTTTTCCCATTAGCATTCCTATTTAAGATTGGTTTATTGCATTTAAAAATGAAAAGTTTTACAATTTTCTACACTGAAATATCAAGACTGCTGAAGAAATGATCAAGTCACTTGTATCTACGAAAATTGTTTGTAGAAGTGAATTTATGACTCAAGATGGCACAAAAGGCCTGAAAAATTATTTTAAGTTAAATACCAGTTATGTATTTTTAGAAAAATTAGTTACACTGGAAAAGTGGAAGCCCTCGGTATGGGATAACTTCTTTTCCTGCTGTGGTTGCATCTTAAGAAAAAGGAAAAAGCACAAAATCTATCTTTTGAAAACATACTTGGAAACCCAGGGTCTCCCTCCCTCCCTCCTCTCCCCTGGGAACGGATGGCTCAGAGGACTGGTGGAGCGATACAGAATCTTTCACCTGTCCGTTAACAGAGTTTGCCTAAATTTAGCTGTGTCTAAGTTATTCCCGAATTAATTCAAAACTGTCAGTCAAGAAATAAATGGGTGGTCTATGTGCAATGACTAATGGAGTTGCCTGCCGCAAGCATCACCACCACAGCTGACGCTGAGCGTGCCCAGAGCCTGGCCTACAGTCCCAGGTTTGGAAGCAGCCGCTACGTTACGGGAACGGCACCAGCAAGAAATTTGCACTTCTGCTGTCCTTGTACCTGGTTTGTACATAGAGGGCCGCAATCTCTGCTGTCAACCTTAAACCGCAGAAGAGTTTTAAAAGCTCTCGGGGTAGGAGGTGCAGAAGTGTTCAGCCCTGGCCCAGCTGTCCCTGGAATTTCAAATGGGGAGGGAAGAGCTACAGCAGCACTGAACACTCCATGAAAATCCTAGCCCTAATGAGTAAGCTAGTAATTAACAGTATAGTTCAGTTAAACAAAACAGTAGGAATACAGAGCAGCAATGCAGAAGAATAATCTCATAGAAGAAAGCCAGAGGGAAGTGAAAAAGATGATCTTAAAAACAAAACAAAACACCTTCCAAACTTGGCTGTGTCACCATAACAAATATAAAGAGGTTGTGCATTAGCAGGCTGCTGGCAAAGCACTACCACATTAATGCACATCCTGCTATAGCTTATTGCTGTTAGGCTACAGTTTATTTCTATTTATGTATTTAATTTAAGGCAGTTGCAGTTCTTCAAATTTTCCTCTCACTGTAAACAGTAACATCCACCTGAAAATGTTAGGATAGTGGGGAAAGTGTTGGGCCCTTCCTACCTTTCCATCCCATTTTGAACATTTAGCATTAGTTCCTACCAAGTATTTTGTCTGGATTAATGCGTTTTCTAGACTTTAGAATCCCTTGTGCTTACCTCCAAGGAACCTCCCTGGCCTTTCAGGAACATTTTTTAGGCTTAATACCACCTTTCATTCTATTCAAAAATTTAAGGTTTGCAGTAATATATAGCTCCCTATTTAGCTTTTAAAGACAGCGGCAAGAAAGTGTCATGACTTTACAGGGGTAAATGGAGGAAATATTAAAATCCCATTTCTTGCTCCTCCTTTTCCCCCAGCTAGTTCTCATCTTTTCCCCTACATCAACCCCCCACAGGCCCATTTAGACAAAATATAAAGACATTTTTCACTTTTCATAGATGAGGCTACAGCAAATCATCATCAGAACTGGTGCCTGGGTCTAATATCAAGAAGCCAGTCACTCAGAAAACAGCTTTTGGACAGTGTGTCCAGGCACATACTAACATCACAGTAACTACTTTATGTGGTACAACTGCACCTTCAGAACATTCTAACTTAAATGCTACACTGGGACTTATCAAAGATATAAACATACCAATTTTTACTCTTCCTCGCTCAGGACCTTCACCCATAACTAAAATATTAGCAGGTTTCTGTGGAAAAAAAATAAATATACAATACATATACCAAGATAAACCTAAACATCAGTCTCTGAAAAGTTAGTTAAACTTTGCTTTGCCAGTTTTAAACCCAGTTTGTTGTGACAAAAAAGACAAGTTTCCATGTGATGGTAGAGCTGCGCGGGCACCCAGCCACAGGCTTTCCCTTCCTACACCCTCTTCCAGCGTTGCTCCCTTTCCAGCGCCACGTTCCCTGGCTGCCTGCTGCTGTCGTGTCCATCCTTAACCTGCAAGGACCGGCAGGCGGGAACCTTCCGGACTTCCAGCAGGCTGGAAGTGGCTGCACTCGGATGCAGGCGGAGCTGGCGCTTCCTGCGCCCGTAGCGCGGGGGCAAGAGGCCGACCCTACAGCTGGCTTGGCCCGCAGTCATCAGGCGTTTGTGCAGACACGCTCCACACGCGGAAAACTCTTGAAGTGCAGACTGAATATTACCACATCACTTTATGCTGGGGAGAAATATCAACTAGGTTATTCCTACCAATTCCGACGGCTAGAAAACTTGAAAGCACTGCCCTAACGTTACTGTCTTCTCTATGCTTTTCTCTCTGTTATTTTGATGGCAAAATATTGAGAAATCTCATTCTGCTCTTTCTTTCTTTTACAAAGGTGGTAGGTAAGTTAAAAAACTGAGTTGGAGTTCAATGGGTTACAGACAGCCATTCAGTGCTTAATCAGTTCCCCTCTCCTCCCTTCTCTGCTGCTTAATTCCTTATAATTCAGTCTCTGCCTCTGCAGTCCTCAAATCTTAGCACTAAACAGTGATTCACACCTCAAAATTACTTACTTTGAGGAAAAGTCAGGAAATTCACAATCGAAGTGCAAGTTTACTTTTTTTTTTTTTTGGTAAGGTAGTGATTTAAATATCTGCTCATTCTATAATTCTTGGACAAAATAGACCATTATTAAGCATTTAAGTTACCCCTAACTTTGCTTCCCCACTTTGAATTAATCTGAATTAAAAACTACTCCAGCAACACAGTTCAAGATGCCTGGAAGTTAACATAATCAATCCCAAGATCCCTCAAGGAGTAATTTATCAAATGTATATGCTGGGTAATTTTTCATACTGTAACTACTAGATCTACTAGGCTGTGTATAAACGTATTTTAAAAGACTTAAGACCACAGTTTGAGACTGATCTTGTAAGTAATGTATATAATATAAAACCAGGTGCTGCAAAAAATAAATCCAGCAAAGAATCGTCTTGAGAAAACTTAATTACTACTGCTAATGAAAGGCTCCAAGAAGGATTTCACAAAGTGAACAATCCATGTACAAAATTCCTAATAGGAATCTGAGATGTTGCATCCTTGTTCTGGTAAATTAAAGCGGCCAATGAAAGAGAAAAGAAAAAGTCACAGCTTGACTGTATTCAGGGAGGTAAAATGTACCCCATAACCTTTCCAACAGCGACAACAACTAAGCAGATCAGACTTGCTTCGTATAAGATCCATAATAAAGCACAAGAAACGCCACTTTAGCAATGAAAACTGCTGGCATGTAGTTTGTGCAGCTCACAAAGCATCTTAGTCTGATCATCTTGAGATTATTAATACATTTTGCACAAACTAGTAGAGATTAACAATATAATAAAGAAGCTCTAAATTTATTTAGATAAATCCTTTATTGATTTAAAGTACAATTTTATACCTGCATTTCCCCAGGTCAATAATGCTTATTATAGAAATGCTTGCAACACCCTCATGATGCCCCCCACCTTAAACTATTTTACTTTTTGGATTTTGCAACGGACAAGGGGCCACAGCCACACACAGAGCCATCCCCTTATGCCAGGGCATCAATCACCCCAGCACTGCACAACAATTTCTGCCCCAAAGATCTTCTGGCCAAAACACGACACAGGTAAGAAGAGAAAACACAAACACGAGACAGCACCGGTTGGCACAACAGGCAGCTACAGCTTTATTCATACTCAGCCTTCCCCTCCCCCCCCCTTAATTTACAGAAAAGCTTTTAAAATACAGACAACTCAGAGTTCCTCGCAGGAGTGTTCTAAAGCCGTAAGTTGCAAGTATACAACAGTCAGTCTTGAATAAACATTCACAGAAGATGAGCTATTTCGAGATTCACAAGCCCTTTACTGAAAAAGAGGTGTTTAAAATAAAAGGTTCTTACTACCGACAACATCCATGCATCACAGGAATTACCACATCACAACTGAAGGAAATAACAAAAATAAATTTGAAGGTTTCCATTCCTAAAATCATGGCATTACTAGCCTGAAAGAAAATTGAAAAAGTTTTCCAAAACTAGACCATTGACCAATACTTAATCCCTAAAGGATGCCTAACACAAAATAATCCTAATGATAGTAATGGTGTTTCTAAAACATTTTGCGGTCTCGCTAAAAAGCAAAACAAACTAAAAACATTTAAGTACACTAACAGAAGTCAAAATTTGCGTCAGGTGTCTTTGTAGTATAGCTTTGTCTCAGTCTGCTATCTGGAGAAAAAAAACAACAGCATGTATAAAAAACAAATTTGTCTCTTGGGCAACTGAGTACATTTTACAACTTTACATATTTATTTGCAAAGAAGTATGAAAAAAGCAAAAAAGGAAAAATCTGGACAAACATACTTAAATTGTGTGATTTGGAGAAAATGGGAGTGTAAAAAGTTCTTATTCAAACCACTTGGGTTAAGCAGTGAAACTCTTTAAGCAATTTTTATATTGCACTCTGAAAATAAACAGTTTTGAAACAGCAATTGTTTTAAAATAACTGCTAAAATTCAACTTTTTTAAAAAGTGCTTATTTCTGTTCTAGTAGAGCCTTCAAGCAGAACAATTTGCTCACGCTAAGCAATGCAAATCAGAAAACTGGGAAGATCTAGAACCTAAACTGAACGTGAACAGAGCCCCACAGTGCAGAGCTGAATACTCCACACAGGCTTTGAAAACCGCTGTGTGATACTGCACAGAATCACTGAATGAAGGAAGAAAGGTGAAAAAAGTAACAAAACGCAACCCCCCACCCAGCCTCAGAGGAGTAATTCATTCCCACAGCTAGCAGCTTGTAGCCATTGCGCAGCACTAAAGTGTATCTTGTCCTAAATCTGGCTGCCTAAGACTTCCTGTCTCCTTTCTAGACAAATCCCAATCTGGTGCATTAAATCCCTACTACTAAGAAAAAACAAAGATGTTCACTGATTTTTTTTTTTTTTAATATAGTTTTAGTTAAATCATTATTTGCAAAGTACTTCGAAGTCCTAAGAAACAGGCTTCAGAGGCTAAAAGAAACAGAGGGTACAGAGAAGCAGACCCAAAGAACTGCAGGCAGTTATCACCTTCCCTCTGCCTGTCCTCCCAAAGGACACGGGCCCCTGCTGTGTCACTTGTGCCAGATGTGTTTCTCCCCCCCGCCCCGATCCTACAGACTCTGGGAAGAGTGTGCAACCTCCACCAGACAACCCATCCTGTTTCACTCTTTCATTGCAGTCTTTCCTGACTTCTAATGCAACAAATGCAGTTGCACCAATGGCCTCATACACCAGCAGAGACCAGACAACCCCGACTTCTTGCACCTTTCAAGATCTACCTCTCTTCAGTCCTACTATCTAGATTAAAAGAAGGCTTTTCTGCTCCGTGTTTCCTAGCAGGTTATTTTTTGCTCTAAGCACAACTATTCCTGTCGCCTCCCTCTAGCTGTTCTGCCTTAGGGCCGCCTATTTGTCTGAAGCAGAGTGCCCGGAAGTGCACACAACCTACCTGCTGAGCCTTCACTATTGCTAATAAAAAGGAAAGATTATCTTACATGGCTCACAGTGTCCTCCAGCTTCCATATCCCAGCATGACACCTGTTTTTGCCTCGCTGTGTAACAGCATTGATTCATGGCAAGGCTACGAGCCGTGGATTCTCTTTGCATCTCTTCTGCAGGAGCACATCCTTCTACTTGAACAAATCCCACCCGCTCACGTTGCTTCCTAACGCAGCCTGAAAACACCTGTGCTCATTCACAGGGGAAGCTCGAATTTTAAAAACAATTTGGTTTCTTATTTTGAGGATAGAAAGGCAAACAAAATGATAAATATACCAAGCCATGTTTGATGAGATGTAATCAATCGTAAATGAAACAAGACGGAACTCGCTGCTTGTAGCGAATTATTCCTCAGAGTGGGAGGTGATGACTTTCTCTCTACACACACACACACACACACACACACACACACACACACACACACACACAAGTGACTGCAAATCACAGACTGTTTTCTTTCTTCTTGCTCCAGAGAAGGTGTTTGAGTGTTTCCTTCTTGCAATAAATTTCACTCATCAAAGCAGTAAAGAAGAGAAAAAGAAAAAAGAAAACACAATTTCTAGACAGCTTGGCCATTATGACCTTTAACAGTTATTATTTTTAACATAAAACAGGGCCTACAGGAACTATTGCTTCATACATTTTTGGCTATTAGGTTGCTTCAGAACCAAAAAAGGGATTAGTTTTAGATATACCTATCAACAAAGTAATCAAAACTCCTATGAATTATCAATGGTATTAAAATGGACATCCTACTTTTTTTTGCTACCAATTAACTGTTTGCAGCATTTTTGGGTCACAGTGATGGGGTGACCTAAGCCTGTTGACCACCTACATTTTTTCATACTTAATGACTGTGCCACTAGTTTTCAGAAATGTCCCTTCTAGCAACTTTTTCTTTGATGAACCAAGATAAATGGTAGATTCTCATAAAAACAGTCTTAACTAGAGCGAATAATATTATACAAAGTGTTTTTAATCACTAAATGATTTTGCTTTTGCAATTATGGCCTCAACACTGGTTCCATTAAGATTTTTAATTAAAGACATTTTTAGGCTTCAAAGTATTGTATCACACAGTGCAGGAGAAGACTCGAATGCACGACTCCACAATGTAACATAAATGCAATTTCTTCAGCAGTGAGCAAGTGTCTGAGAAGCTTGCAGTACAATTAAGTTTAAAAAGTCTTGCTGTGAAGTTTATAATTCATGGAAAAAAAGGTTTTGAAAGAGAAGGGCATGCGCCTGTGTCTGAAGTAGTCAGCTGCACCTTTTGTGACAAACATGTAGAAATATGAAATATTAATTTGATACACTAGGTCCAGTGACCTAGAAAAAAACCTGTAGCAAGACCTACAGGCTTTGAACTGTCCTTGCAAAATTCACACCGCCTCCTGAGCCGTAACCCCCCGAATATCTGGACTTCCTAAGGTGCATGTGTTTGTGAACAACACTTTAAATCTGTTAATCTTCAAGTAGCCATTACAAACATTTTCTTAAAAGTGTAAGCCAAATGCAATACAACGAGGGATGTGCCCTACTGCATTAGAACCATAGAATGCTTAAGGTTGGAAGGGACCTCTAGAGATCATCTAGTCCAACCCCCCTGCACACGCAGGGTCACCTACAGCAGGTGGCTCAGGACTGCGTCCAAGCGGGTTTGGAAGATCTCCAGAGA
>VZSV01000057.1:142056-160140 GCA_013398735.1 Nothocercus julius
GCCCAGGATCCCATTGGCCTTCTTGGCCACGAGGGCACTGCTGCCTCGTGGGCAACTTGTCGTCCACCATGACGCCCAGGTCCCTCTCTGCAGAGCTGCTCTCCAGCAGGTCGGTCCCCAGCCTGTACTGGTGACTGGGGTTATTTTTCCCCAAGTGCAGGACCTTGCACTTGTCTTTGTTGAATTTCATAAGATTTCTCATTGCCCAAAATTCTTAGCAATCAGAATTGATTTGATGAAGAAAATAATTTAATTACATTTCCAATTTGCAGAGAATTGCCTACTGCCACGCTAAATAGCACGCTAGCACAATGACAACACCACTAGCCTCAGATTCAGCTGATATCATCAGCAAGTCTACAAAGCCATTTTTTTTCCTTTAATTAGAATTATACAATGTATATTCACAATCAGAATAATTGATTTTACTCAGTTCTGTTAATTGATTTGGAGGTTTGCAGTAAGTTATCAGCCAAGCAACCTCGAACACCAGTATTCGAGTGAGAATTATGGCTCCAGCAAACTTGACTCATGCACCCCGACATGCATTAAATCTACATATGAGGAGTTTTCTCTATTAAAAGAGATTCTGGAAAAAGTGACACTGAAAAACTAATGACATTATTTTAATCTAATACTTTCCATTAATTATGCCCTTATAAAGAACACCTCAAATGGAAGCTATAGTTCCATCATTTTTTTAACACAGATATAAGTGTTCAAATAATTTCTCATTAAAACCAGACCTGCTAAAATTACCAGTAATAGCTAACAACAAAATCCAAACTATCAAACCTGCTTAAAAAAATTCCAAGTACTGAAAGCATTTGGACAAGACAGAAGATGGAGAGATGCCATATCTATGCCAGGGAAGCCTTTTGCTAGTTACCATCGTTGTATTTTGTCTTCGTTTCAGCCTGATGAAAGCTGTTGGTTTCACTATTATTCTTATGCTTTATGATCTCCAAGAATTTCTTTCAGTCACTCTCACTTATTTACTGGCAGCTTGGGGCAAAGTAATATATTAAAGCCCATGTACAGACTAATATGCAAGTTTTCCGATCGCATGGATTTTAAAGTTGTAAGAAAATATGTTATTAAACCTATTAAAACACATTATTTCACCTTCCCACTCCCCAAAAATGTAAAACTGGGATCAGCTGGAAGGTGTGACTTTCAGAATGAAGTCTCCAAGACAGGAAACGTGGATATCAAACATATATATATTTCTACCGACCTTGAAAAAAAAAAAAAAAAAAAAAAAAAAAAATCTACCAGCATGTCAAATATGGTTAAAAATCATTCAAAATTTAAAAGCAATAAATAATACAACAAACGCTTTCACAAAAATATTTTGGGCATATTTTGACACATTAGTGATTGCTTTAGGTCAAGACGACTCTGGTTGCTGGGGTCAATTGGGAAAAAATGCAAAAGGAGGATTGTGCAGTGTAACTAACTTTAAATATTACGTGAACCAGGATATAATCCCACCTCCTTTTTCAATTTAGAATTGTACTTCATAAAATCAGGGTTTGGAATGTGTAATAAAAATGCTGAGTACCACTGTTTTGAACTGATTTTGTTGAAGCAGCTACCATAAGTTGATAGGCAAGCTGTAGTACTGCAGTCTCCTTTCTCATGTTTTCATACATTGTCTAAAAAAAGGTGAAAGTTGAGCAATTGCAGAGTGCAATCCTAATTTATAATTTTTTTTCTTTCCAAGGGCTACTGTGAAATTGCTCAGATTTAGGGCTAATCAAAACTGTCCTCTCGTCATTTTGTCACCTTTTGCTCTAGATTATGAGTGTAAATCATTCAGACACTCCATCTTTTCCTTCAGCAGGATGGTGACAAAACAATCATTATGGCTATTTCCTATATTTTAAACAATCTATGTATCTAGACAGCATTCTAAACCCAGCTATATCTTTCCCTTAACTTTTAACAAGTTATTACAATCTTGTTTTGCTTTTAGAATTCAGCAATCAATATGCAGCAGGGTGTCCTTTCACCTGCGTTAAACTATGTTTTGCTGCACAAAAGCACGTTTATTTGAGGACAGTACAGTGAAATTAATCCTGAAGATACTGAAAAGTCTTCTTCAACTTCCTACCTTACAAGGTAACTATGAAGTCCATGTTTCTAAAGTGCACTCCTGAAACATCTGCTCTAGCACCTAAAGGGCTACAAGGGAAGGAGAAGGGAGAACACAAAAGCAGTAGCCTTCACAACAGCATTTATAATCATATGAAGAAAACTACAAGTTACTTTCAGTCTCAGATTTGCAATTCCCTTTTGCAACAATTATTACCTGTTAAATTGTCTGGGAATACACGTTATGAAATATTTTGTCTAAAACAACATAGTGTCGGGGAAAAAACAAACACCAATCCTGACAGCTTTGCTTCTTGTGTGAGACAGGTCTGCAACACATTAAAGTGAAAAGTATCTCAATAAATAAATTACTAGTATCTCAATAAAGTCCTAAAGATCAAAAGGTAAATGACTGCAGGCTTGCAAATTTTAGTCACAACATTAATGAGTGCATAATTTTATTTATATTTTATTTCCCCCAACACTGACTTGGCGCTGTGTCTATAGGTACCTATGTGATGGTTACACAGCATATCTTCTCCTAGTCTTCTTTTTGGTACTGATGTATTTAAAGCATCCCTTCTTGCCTTCCTTGACATAAATTGCCACATTTAACAGCAAATGGCCCTTAGCCTTCCTAGTCACATCTGTGCATACTTGGACAAAAGTTCCTACAATGCTTCCAAGTGGCCTGACCCTGCTTCCATCTTCTGCACTCTTTCTTCTGCTTGAGTTTTGCCAGAAGCAACTTGTTGATCCAAGCAGGGCTCCTGGCTACTTTGCTCCAGTCACTGCTCTTTGGGATGCACTGCTCCTGAGCTTAGAGGAAGTGATCCTTGAGTATTAACAAGTTCTCCACAACTCCATTTTCTAGAGCCACAGAATTCTCCTATATCCCATGGGATTCTTCAAAGAAGGTCCCTGAAGAGGCCACAGATTGCTCTCCTGAGGTCCAGGGCTGTGACCACACTTTTTGGCCTTCCTCCTCGCAGAATCCTGACTGCCACCACCTCATGGTCACTGCAGCCACCCATTCCTTGCTTGGTGGGATAAGGTCCAGCCACTCACATTCCTTGTTGGCTCCTTCATCACCTGTATCATGTTATTAGCAATCCTCTCCAGGAACCTCCTCCTAATGAATTATTTTTTTCAAAACAGATTGAACAGTGAAGATATAACATTTCCAGAGAGTCATAAAACAGCCGAGGTCAGAAGGCAGCTCCGGAGAACAGCCTCCAACTTTGAGGGCATGCTCTGTACCATCACCCAGATCAAAGATGATCTTGAACAGCAGTATTCCCCATATCGACCACTGCGACAGCATTAGGGACTGGCCCTCTGCTACATTTCATGCAGCTGACACAATCCTTTGAGCTCAACAGTTTGGCTAATTTTTCCATCTACTCACTGTCCACTTTTCTAGCACATATTTCATCAGTTTGTCTAGAAGATGGTGTTAAAAAACTTCCTAAAGTCAAGATAAGCAACATGCACTACTCTACCCTCATCCATCAAACTAGTCACTTCATCAGAGATGATGATCTGCTTGGTCAGGCAGGATTTCTCCTCCATAAAGCCCTGCTGACTACTGCTATTCACCTTCTCATCCTTCATGTGCTTGAGAATGGAAATCCTCCAGGGGGTATGATCCATCACCTTTCCAGGCATCGCAGTGAGACTGACTGCATGGAAGTTCTTGGATCTTCATTCTTCAAGACAGGAGTGACACTGACCACCTTCGGAAACCTCCCCCAATCACTGTGACATTTCAAACACTGTGACACTCCTGATTAGGAGTGGCCTTGCAATCATCTCGTTATACGAAACCAGATTCAAGGATCTCCAAGTACTATGTCTTCTGCTTTCCTGATTGGAAAGCTGGTAATTCTGCAACAGTGCACTGCACATTTATAGCTTCAAACTTACAGTCGTACAGAATTGCTGCACATTACTGAACCAAGAATTTGATCTAGCTGGCCGTTATTAGGAGAAAAGAAAAACCCAAGTAAACCTAATTTGCAGAGCTGGTCTTTAAAAAAAGGAAGGAGAGCTCTGAGCCTTTTTTATTATTATTATTATTATTAAAGTCACTGACATGAGCACGGAATACTTGACAGTAAATTTCAATCATTCCCTTACTTTCATTTGGTTATAAGGTTTAACTTAAGACACAAAGACAACATCCAAAAAAGCAGGCAATGCAGGAGTAATGATTCCTGTGAAGAGTGTCATTAGGAAACACTAGAAAATGCTATTTTTACTACAAAATTAATAATTTTGACTCATAGAACACCATAACTTACTATCACCTAACAAAGAAAAAAGTTGTACTTGACACTGCTTTTGGATGACCTCATCAAGGGACACTTATGTAATCACAGAATGCTTAAGGTTGGAAGGGACCTCTAGAGATCATCTAGTCCAACCCCCCTGCACACGCAGGGTCACCTACAGCAGGTGGCTCAGGACTGTGTCCAAGCGGGTTGGGAAGATCTCCAGAGAAGGAGACTCCACGACCTCTCTGGGCAGCCTGTTTCAGTGCTCTGTCACCCTCACTGGCAAGAAATTTTTCCTTAAGTTCCTGTGGAACTTTTGGTGCTTCAGTTTGTGGCCGTTTCCTCTAGTTCTGTCAGTGGCCACCACTGAAAAAAGGCCAGAGCCATCCTCCTCACTGCCTCCCTTGAGGTCCTTATAGACACTAATGAGGTCTCCTCTCAGCCTTCTCTTCTCCAGGCTAAACAGGCCCAGCTGTACAGTAATGGGAAACACCTTGAAATCAAAACCCTTGGAAAATATGCCAGCTGACAACCAAAGCAGTGATCAAGTTAGGAATTTCTTGTTTTGAAAACATTACCAATAAGTCATGACAAAATAGTTTAGAAAGTAGCTCATATTACCTGACTGTGTATTTAAAAAGGACAAAAGGCGACCAGCTTGTACAAACTTTTGACTTCCTAGCAATGGGCATAACTTGAGTTTCTTTCCTAGCAGCGACCACGATTTTGCAGTAGAGAAGGGCTCAAGGGCTCTCCTGCATTTCTGGAGTCATCTCCAAAGATGGCTGAGGGAAAGCTCCTTAGACTCGAGAGCTCTTCTGTGGAAGATGGGACCTTTCACCACGTTAACTTGCAGGTACTTAAGCATGTGCCATAGGCTAGTTAAGTGATTCCCACTAGAGCCTGAAAATCAGCTAAGCTGCTGTCTGCAAGGAACCCCAGTCATGGCTTCTCCTCACTTCAGTGTGAAAGCACCTCTCTATTAATCCCACTGATTCCGAATGTGGCAGTAGGTTTTCTTGGGAAGAGTCCAGGTCCCAAAACTAGGTTCCAAGCAAAGCGCTCTGTATATATGAGGGGCTGTCCAGCTGAAAGCTTCTTTCAAACCCATCACATCCCGTAGCAGCACCAGAGGCCATTCACTGGGCCACCTTAGCGGCACGTTGCCGTGACATTACCACTGGCCACGTACACACCAGTGTAATCTCAGGATATGAATATTACGAACGCAAGCTGACCGATCTATGGCCAGTCCTCTGCTCATGCTTATTTTTAATGTGGAATAAGCTTTCTGGGTATAGGAAGGTCTCAGATAGTTACCTATCATAAAGTAGAACAGATACTAGGAAACAATTTCAGCAAAACACAGCATGTTTTAAGTATGTTTGATAATCAAATTCAAAATATTATTAAAACTAAAATTGATGCACTTTGGGGTAATTATATGAAGTGTTATTTCCTTCCTGCTACAGACAGAGCATGAATAAACAGTCTGCTTCCAATTGCTCTCCGTCATGAAACGGAAAGTCAAAATTAAAAGGTCTCCCTTTTCTTTTTTTTTTTTTTTTAAAGAAATTTTACTGGTGGGTTTAAAAGACTCATTAGAAAGCTACCTATTTAATATCAACTCTTTTCAAAGACGACAAATATAATCAACACCTCCCGTGCTTTGATGGAGAGGGGGAATTGGCTTGCACACAACTAGTGGAAAAAAAACAGTTAATTGTATAGAGTTAAGATATTGCTAACTATGCTATTTCCTTTGTAAAAGATAAACCAGGAAAGCAAAACACGGAAGATAAAGTTTATTAGCCATTATCAAATCATCTTTCTACGGCCTTTATTCTTTCCTACAAAATATGCTCACTTTATATAATCTTACAAGACTGAAAATTCCTGGATTCCTCCATTATGAAGACAAATATCACAGTCTCAGTTCCTGTGTTTCTAATATTCATTGAATTCTGCTGTCTGGTTTGCGGATGCCAGGCAAGAATTGAGAAATGTTATCCAATATTATGTTTCTGGCTATAAAAATCAGAACCATCTCCAAAAATTCCAAAACATTACTAGAACTAACATTATTAGGGTAGATTAAAAAATACCAGAAATGCAAACATACATGAAAGCTAATTACATTTCTAAGAAATGAGCTTTCTTGTCCTATAAAAAAGGCTTGTGGTATGACACAGATGTAGCTAAGAAAAGATTTTTGCCCAAGTACTATTTCCATTAGCTCCCTACAATATCCAAACAGTATCACTTTTATATAGCTAGCATATGAAACAAAAGTATGTTGCTTAAGCAACTCTGTGTGTGTGTGTGTGTGTGTGTTCGTGTACAAATACATAAGGAGATGCATAAACCACATTTAGAAGCTAAACAAACACCTATTATTATGTTTTCCCTGCTGTGCCTTAAAATGAACCTATTCAGTCAACAAAATGTTAATAATGGGGATAAAACACAAAAAGCACATTACTGGTGATTACTACTGTAGATACCCTGGAAATAGAAACACAAGCCCAGGCCCAAGCACTACCTTCCAATTCTCCCGCTGTCACAGGAACATGGACACCATCCAAGGCTCAACCTGCAGGATCACTTTGCACCAATGTCGCCCCATCTTGCTAAGACCAAACACAGTGCAGAATCCGTTTTGTTTCTCATGCTATTCCCAGGAACTCTGATTAAAGCGAGGATGACGTCTGACAGGTATAATACATCCCCCTCTGCTCCTACTCGAAACACACACCTTTTAAATTCAGCCAATTTTCCGCTAGAGAAATAGCTCCAACTGAACTGTTTCAAAATGACAATCAAGGACCTGAAGCTCTCCAAGAAGGCAGCAGCCCCAGTTCATATGCTTTAATTTAACCCCCCTTTATACCCCTGCTCACTAACACAGCTTGACAAGATAACCCAGGGGGACAACATCTCAGATACCTCTGCCTCTGGCTCAAGCCTTTCCTCGTATTCTCCAAAGACAGCCAACAGCAAGGGTGGTTTTTATGCTGGAAAAATCCCTTCTTGCTGGGCTGAGACCACCAACTCATTTCATATAGGTCAGACAACGAGATGGTAACTTTTGGCACATGCCAACTTCAACTAGGTTTGAGCTACAGACCTAGATGTGAAAGGCTCTGTAATAAATTACCAATCTCCTGAGCCATCCAGTAAACAGTATGCATTGCTTTTTCTCCACTCAAATATATTTACACTTTTAACACTTAAGTTCCGAAATGTTCTGAAACTGTAGGAAGTGAAATACCAGAAAAATTCGGATTCTTGATGACAGGTCATTTGTCTTCTGCATGCCTCCTAAAACTCTGCTGAAGAATACTGCTGCAGGCCTAAAATTAACCACTATATTTTGATTTTAAAAATATAACTAAATTGTGACATGCAGCCTATGTCTTTCCACATTATATGTTCTGTTCCACTATTTCACGAGTCATAAAAAAGCCACCACGAACTTTTAGGCTTTTTCCTTCTGCGTGCTGAAGCTTCTGTTCAATTTGTAAAACTAGGAGCAAATTAGAAGCAACATTCATACAATTATTTTAACAATATTTCCCTGTACTCAGTTCTAAAAAAATGTCATCATTCACTGGAAATAACTCTTTCTCAATTGGTTTAAACAGAGACTGGCACTCTAAAAACAGTATTAGGTATGAAAATAGAAGACACAACTAGACATTCACTACCATTCAAGAAACAGTATTAAAGATACTTCAAAGGCAAAAGTAACTCTGGAAAAGTCATAAGAAAGCCAGATTTAATGCACTCAGTATAAAATAACATCGTAATATTGATTTATGGGAGTGACAGGTCAGATGAACGATACTCTTATACTAGTGAAACTTCAGTATTTAGAAGCATCATAAAAAGCATCTCTCAGAAGCAAATAATGAAACACTGTTAAAGAATAAGAGCTATAGACAATTGAATCACGAAAATCACCTGAGTTTAAAAAGGGAGACTGAATGATATTCTATGCAAAGAAAACTATGGGCATATTTCAGAGGTAAATATGTAACAACTGGAGAGATTTTCCAGTTTAAAATATTTAATACAACCTGCTTGTTCAGAAACACTCTCTCCAGCACTAAAGGCTTTGCTGACACTGTAGCTAGGATAAATGCATGTTTATTTACAGAAGTCGTCAAGAGTTGGCATGGCCGTATTTCTGATGGACGAGAAACATTATGAGAAAATACTGGCCTTTGAAGGAGTTACCTTCTTAAATGAAACTTGAGTTTAGGAAATATTTTTTCTTATGTCAGCAGTTGCTTGTGGCCAATCCTCCTCTCTTTCTCACCTACACACATGCAATATTTAGGAATTTTTGCAGTCATGCTACCAGAGACATATTCTGTACCTCAACATGCCTGTTATTTAAATAATCACTAAAATAGTGGATTTACAAAAAATTAGAAAAGAAGAACAGCCATCTGATTTATTTCACTCTCTAAACATATCAGAGCAGACTTCAAATTTGCTCCCAGCTACTAATCAAGAGTGACTGCACTATAAAATAGATGTATTTATTAGTACACACCCAGAGGTTTTTGTTTCCCACAGATTAACATATATAAAAATAATCCTTGCCCTCAGTCTTCCCAGTGCTAAAACCCATTGCAGATCAACTTACCAAATCCCTGTGTAACACCCAGTTAGCATGCAGGTAGTGAATACCATCTAGGATCTGATATAACAGGGACTTCACCATTCCCCGAGGTAACTGAACTGGTTTCTTGTTTGCTTTAGAAGCCCTGTGAAACTTGATTATATGCTGTAAAGGGGAAAAAAGAAACCAAAATAAAAAAATGTAATGTTTGGTCTACAGCATTACACAAAAATATTGCCAGTGAATCCTTACATGGAATTTTGAGCTTTTTCAACCTTTCATTCATTTTCAGAATAAGAAACATGCAGCTGAAGTACCAGAGCAATAGCAGTATACTAGGTAAAATGTTCACTACCCCAGGAATTTTCTCAAGAAAATAAAAAGACAAGCTGGTATTCTGTGCATCTCAACATGAAATTACCCACCTCCCACATCATTTCACTTCTAGGTTTCTATCTGCTGGCATGACACTGTAATATACAATGTCTAATGTCAGAAAGAGAAATTCTTGCATCAAACTGCTAGGACATTTAAGCTTTCAAGTTAAATAGGAAATAAATCTGGGCTGCTGTTACACTATTCCCTTAAAAATAGTACTCTTGAATCAGAAGCTATTGATAGGGTGAAGCTGTAAAACTGTCCATCTGAAAGTCAGCCACCAAGCCAGAAATGGAAAGAACTTTAACAATTAGGACCACATACACAGGCAATGATGTCTAGCAACAATGAGGAGTCCAAAAGAATTTTATGCCTTCTTAAAACTTGAATCCTACATGCCACCAACTTCAACAGCACCAGGTGTGTCACAGTGACAGTAACTGTTTTCATGCTTCATGTAGAATAAACCTTTCATGAATTCACTGTTCTTTTTCTGTACTGGTTTGCACTTAGGTGATTGTCCATACAGTCCTGATCTCGTGCAACCAAA
The DNA here is from genome assembly GCA_013398735.1 of Nothocercus julius. Taxonomy (NCBI): domain Eukaryota; kingdom Metazoa; phylum Chordata; class Aves; order Tinamiformes; family Tinamidae; genus Nothocercus; species Nothocercus julius. The sequence goes on from VZSV01000057.1 coordinate 151,988, forward strand.
TCCCAGCACCAAACTTCCAGCACACGTTCCCATTACCTCTACTCTGCTTCCTGCATCCCTGAGTTTTCATATCCCAGGTGCCAGTTAGGTACCCGACTACTTAAATCCCTTTGGGAAATTGCCTTTTCCTCTCCCATTGCAGCCAAACTCCCTGCAACTTGCTCCTCTTCACTTTAGGTGTTGAGCCTGGCTGCAAGAAGGAAGCCCATCCCTGCTCTGACAAAGGTGAAAACACAGCTGCAAGGAGGAGAGAAACGATGATGAAAGTGAGAGCTCCTTTGTTCTCACACATGCCACGCACAAGCCTTCCCCAGCCTGGGATGCAGCCTTGTCCCCCTTGACCTCCTCCTCCCACTGACTCCAAAGCCAACGTTCCTCCTGGTGGTGGCCAGAAGGAAGAGAGTCTTCCGCAGTGAGAAAGGAAAGCTTTTCCTTGGATCTTTCCTGCCTTAATATATCTTGGACCTTCTGCCCCGTCTGGTTTGAGAACCACAGCATGGCCACTCCAGGACTCAGTCTGCAGTGGGACATCTTAGGCACTGACATTGTACAAATAAGTACTCGAGACAGGTTGCTTTCATCCAGATACAGTCAGCAACCAGGAACACATACACCTGAGGACTACTGAAGTTTATATAGGTACATGCATGCAAACATAAAGATCCAAAGTGAGTGTCTTTCATAAGTTAGACACATAAGCCAGTGTCCTTAGCAGAAGGGCTTCTGCAGTAACTGTGGAAGAGTATGAAGTTACAAATGCAAACAAGGGAAGGTTGCTACTAGTCACAATCCTTCAGGTAAATGAAAAGCCTTACCATATAATTTGAAAAACAACCAAAACCACAAAAGAAACTACTCAGATATTCCTGAACTTCACTAGTTTGGCATGTCATAAATATGGAGGAAGTAATGAAAAGATGAATGCATTTGTTTTCTCTCCATATAGAGGACTTCATTTCTCTCAAGTTATTTCTTTTTAAATCAAGAGTATCTCAAATTTCTGATACCAAACTAAAATTTGAGAAGTTAATAAAATCTCAGTACTATCTTTCAGAAGTTCCAGAATACTAAATGGAAGAAAATTTCCCTAACATCTAGTTCTAGTGCAGCAAATACTCCTGAACTATCCCCAACAGCAAGTGGCATGACTTTCAAAATGAGTTAGTTTTTATTTAGCTCTTACTTCTTACCTCTCTGTCTAAAATACAGGTGTAAGCAAAAAGTCAAGAACTGTGATATCCAAGTCAGGTACATCAAAAATTTAATCTTAATAGACACTTGTTGCACCCTTTGATTTGGATCATCTTAATATCTTAAAAATAAAGTATTACAATGCCTTTTTTTTTTTTTTTTCCATTTAAAAGCAATGCTCAAAATCTACATCTGATTTATTTCTGAGGAACACATACTGTTTTTACTGAACTCAAACTTGAACATAATTTCAGCTTTTTAATACCTTTTTCTAAGAGTTTCAGACATGTTAAGATTACAAATATTAAGACTGGGAAAGGGGTTCATCTCTTAGAACAATTCTACTTAGCTTGCAATGCATTTAAATTAAAATCTGTATGGTGTAATAAAAAATAAATGGATTTGCTCCCCTATAAATCAAATTTCAGATGAAGTGAATAAGAAGCTCTCCCTGTTGAAATAAATAAATGAATTTCAATTACGTACTGTGGCATTATTCTCACTTATTCATGGATGACGTGAAATGCAGTTAAGCTTCCAAACTGTCCTACTCTGCCAAAAAAAACCCTGTCATTTTTAAAAGGAAATCCACTTGCATAATCAATACAGTTTTCCTGTGTTCCATATTTTGGTGAAGGGTTATAGCTATACTTAAATGTATCTTTAGCTTCTGAAAGCTGAATGTAGATCTTTAGCTTCAGAAACAGGTTAGATCATCTGTGTAGCTTGCTCACCCAACACTTCCCACTGTGCTTTCCCTTCGTAGCAAAAACGTGCCCAACAAACACTCACGGCAAGAAGTTACATCAAGTTAATTGATGTATCTTCCTTGCCCTCGTCCCTTTCCTCCTACTGAAATTCAGTGCCTGTTGCCTACAAACAATTCGCCTTACCCAGAGATCATGCTCAGCGTAGTCGAAGAGAAGCCACACTTTCCTGTCAGCATGAGAAAGAAACACCTTTTGCAGAGAAATAACATTTGGATGCTTGAGCTCCCGCAGCAACTGCAAAATAAAGAAAGTCCATCAGAATTGTATCCAGGCATCCAAAGCTGTGAAAGAACTGGAGAGATGAATTTTAAACTCTTTGCTATAGATTATATAAACCAAAGTTGAAAGCTGCAATTCAAAGAAATTAGCACATTTTTTTTCTCCTTTTTAATGAAAGAACCAGCCCTTAGTTTGAAACTAACACTTAAAGTCATAACTCCCTTAGAGCATTCATTTACTTTTAATTTCATGAAAGTTAAAATCTAAGTAAACCTCACTATTACACAGAATCACAAAGACTCCATTAAGAGGCCAACTGTTGCCATCTGCCTTTTCGCATAGGATCTGATCTCTGAAAAAGCTATTTGGGATAGCCTGGCTCCTAAAAATCTGAAATCCCTCCACTTTGGTCTCAGTCATTCAAGGCTGAATGGGACTGACTCATTCAGCACAAGTCAAGGTACTCGGCTAAAGTCAGCTAAAATCTGGTTCATAAGATGCAGATAGCTGATCTTAGAAGCTCAGCGTTACCACAAGAAGGTCCCAGCTCCCCCCACAACATACCCCACACCAGCGCTCGCATCCATGAAACAGCTCAGCAGAAAAGCACCCCAGACACAGACACACATACCTAAAGGAGATATTTTTTGGCCGAGTTGCTGACCTGAACTCACTCAGGGAACCAATTTTCCCATTACAGAACAGCAGAAGCAAGATAATTAATTCCTTTTCATTGATTCCTCAGTCACTGACCAACATCTTAAGGGTGGCATTTCTCAGGCAGGCAAGAGGACTTAGCTCCAGCAAACTTCTATCTCAGGTGCAAGATGAAACAGAAAGAGGTTTGGAAAGACAAGGAAACCTTATGAGGGAGCGCAGAAGGGCATAGTTCCAGTTTCCACATGTTAAACTTGCTAATCTTAAGATTTCTAAGAGCATTACATAGATGAAATTTAAGGAGGAATTTGAAAGAACAAGTGTGGAATCCGATAAATGCCTGTAATTCCTACTAAACAAAGATCCACATGGGGAAAAACAAGAATCCCTAGCTGCAATTTTCATCAGATAAAATTGGAGGGCAAAGGCCTAAATTGGAGTCAACCTCTTAATGAATGAGGTTATAGTTTGTGGGCTTCGGGGAGACACTGTCAGTCTTTAAAGGAAGGATTTTCCGCTGATCTAGTTTAAACGCCCAGTGCTAGCTCCAATTTATGCAAAGCTTTTTGATGAGTTCACCACACTAGCAGACTGCAGGAGAGTTCAGCAACTCTGCGTCAGTACCAACATTTTATTTGTTTTCCTACGGCCTGACTACAGGTCTCTAAGCCAGCTCATCTACCTCCAGGTCTCCACGGACACTCCAGCTCATCTACCTCCAGATGCAACAGACCATTCCTGAGTGAAAGGGGTGGAGAAAATGCACAAGGCTTCAGAAGATAATGCAGCCTCCATCTGCATCCTTTTAGTGTTTGCTATCACACAGCAGTGATTACCCACCTTCCAAACCCAACCACCTCACACCAAGGACGGGGTAATACGAATGCAGAGACGCAACAGCAGCTCAGGCCAATGCTAGCACACCGTGTGGGCTGTGCCTCTCCAGCCACGTGTTAGGTGCCTTTCCTAGCAGATAACTTGCCCTTGTGTCCAGCAGCTGACATAATTCAGTGAAATAAAAGCAAATGGCAAGAAGCGCAGTATGAAGACCAGTAAGGTGCCTGTGTGTGATAAAGGCCACTTCTTGGCTTAGCACATTATTTACCTCTTGCATCAAAGATGATGGGGTCTCATCGTGAGCCTCCACGCACATGACCACCTTCAACTTGTGGCCTTCACACGTTTCTGCTGGAGCTCTCCACTACAGACACTTGTCTGGAGCCAGGACACTACGCTGAACGGACACATTCAATATGCTGTATTCTCAGCATACCGGCAAATTTCTAGCATTACTGCTAATGTCATTCTGTCTCCACTCCTGATGCTTGCTGTTGCATTCAAGGAATGTGTCCCCTTCAGAGGGACCTAGACAAGCTGCAGAGCTGGGCAGATAAGGTTGAAAGGCAAGTGCAGGGTCCTGCCCCTGGGGACGAATAACCCCAGGCACCAGCACAGATTAGGGGTTGACCTGCTGAAAAGCAGCTCTGCAGAGAAGGACCTGGGAGTCCTGGGAGACAACAAGTTACCCATGAGGCAGCAATGTGCCCTCGTGGCCAAGAAGGCCAATGGGCTCCTGGCTGCAGCAGGAGGAGCGTTGCCAGCAGGGCGAGGGAGGGGATCCTGCCCCTCTGCTCAGCTCTGGTGAGGCCGCACCTGGAGTACTGGGTGCAGTTCTGGACTTCCCAGGACAAGAGGGACGTGGAGCTTCTAGAGAGGGTTCAGTACAGAGCGACAAAGATGATTAAGGGACAGAAGCATCTGTCGTATGAGGAAACACAAAGTGAGCTGGGCCTGTTTAGCCTGGAGAAGAGAAGATTGAGAGGGGATCTGATCAACATGTACAAACACCTGAGGGGAGAATATAGGGACGATGGGACCAAACTCTTCTCTGTGGTGGCCAGTGACAGGACAAGGGGTAATGGGCACAAGTTGAAGCACAGGAAGTTCCAGCTCCATGTGAGGAAGAACTTCTTGACTGTGAGGGTGACAGAGCCCTGGAAGAGGCTGCCCAGAGAGGCTGTGCAGGCTCCTGCTCTGGAGATCTTCCAAACCCACCTGGCTGCCACCCTGTGCTCTAGGTGTCCCTGCTGGAGCAGGGGGGTTGGACTAGATGATCTCTAGAGGTCCCTTCCAACCTCAATCATTCTGTGATTCCATGTCTTGCCCACCACCATGCTTACTCTATAATCAGGTACGCACGATCTTGGCCAGGCAACCTTCTCCAGGGGATGTGTTAGAAGGCAATTTCTCTAATGTCCCTTCTCAAGATTTTAGCCATTTTAGACAAGGCCACTCTGTGCTCCCATTGCCCTTCTAGGAGGGCTATCCTAGAGTTTTCCCCCCAATGCAGGCAATGATCAGACAGTTGCCAGACACAATACAGGGGGCCATATCAAAGAAAACATTCACTTAAGCAAAAATGACTACTGTCATCTTGCAGATTTGATGGCAAAAATTCAAAATCTAATCATCATCTCATGCCTTGAAAGGGCTTACATCAGTTCCACCAAGTGATTCAGCCATGAACAGACCAAATATTAACAGCAAAGTCATAGCCTGAGACTGAATAGGCAAAAAAACAGCACTTGGAACACAAAGCAGACTGTGACAGCTGCTGGTGAAAGATAAGGTCATTTTCAGAGCAGAAGAACACAAAAGTCTTACTTATCAAGGAACAAATTATAAAATACCAGTGCAACAACCCCTAAAATAGGTAAGCTGAATCTAAATCTAAGCACTAGGAAGGCACTACCCAAATACTCCGCATAACTGTAGTCTATTCAAGGAAGATTAATTCCAGCTACAACAGGGCAAAGAGAGCCCAAGCTTGCAATGAGCTGAATGAGGAGCATGTTGCATAAAGGGAAACTAACAGGCCAAGATCTTTAGAAACTGCCAAAATAGAGGGAGAAAACAAACAAACAAAAAAACCCCTGCTTCTTAAAAGGAAAAGTTATAAATGAAAAAGAAAAAGGAGAGAAGAGAAGGGCTATTTTAAGTAGCTGACAATATTACCACACATACAAATGGGTATGAATTACTCATGATTAATTTTTGCTTAAAGGATGGATAGTGCTTAAGGTCATTGTTTGAGTAAAATTCAGGAACTGCTTTGCGGTAGAATTTTTCCTTACGGATTAATTGGCAGCTTACTAAATTTTTTGAAGATACATTTTGCTTGCTTGCAAGAGACAAATGTAATGACCTAAGAAGTCCTATCCATTTCTATACTCCTATAATACATTTCTTAAAAAAAAAAAAAAAAAATCTTAAATTTTCTTTCTTGTAGTTGAGTAAAGCTACAATGCTCCCCAAGTACTTTAAACTTTCCATTTTAACTAAGAACAACAAATCTTTATCATCCCAAGTTGGTTTAGCTGCCATCCAACAGGCTCAAGATCTTTATTTATTTATTTATTTTTTAAAGTTTTATATTCCCACAGATAAGATACTCCACGGTACTGAAAAACAAGACACCTGCCGCAAATACATGCTATTTTTCTTCCAAAAGTGTTTGCAAGCGGAAGTGTGCAAACACAAAGCGACATAACAGGTTATAACAGTGTCCCAATCTGTGCACTTATTATGAAGCTGACAGTATAGGTTTGAAGCCCCATTTCCTCAGATATACAACCGCATGAAATGGTAGCTTTACTGTAATTTTTCTTACATATTTAAAGTCTTCGATGCTGTAAAATGAAGCCTGAAAACACAATGCCAAGAAAAACAAAAATTGCACATTTCTGGTTTTAACTACCATGGTTCTCAAGGAAGTAAATCTTATATGATCACACATACGAGTTAATATTTATTGGCTTTTTCCATACAAACATAACCACAATATTAAAGATCTGAGATGTTAAAGTTAACGTATGTTCTCTGAAAGCAGCCAAGTGGATGTAAAACCCACGTAAGAGGCTCTGGACTCTGTGCATGCTGCACAAATTGTACAGCTCACAGAAAATACTAGGATATCTTGAGGTTTCAGTTTCTAAGATTTGATTGGTATCGGCATCGCACTTTCACAGAACTAGAAACAATACCACCCTCCTTTTGGACACAGCCTTTCAAGAATGTAGTCCTGGGATATAGCTTTAGAAAGTAATGACGACAGTCACAAATTAATTATATATAGATGTATATATCATACTACTTTCAAGTCAAAGCATTTGACATTCACTAGACTGGGCAAAGGAGGTCAAATCAAGCATTTCCTTAGTATTTTGCCTCTTTTCACAGTATGAAGTGAGGACCACCTGCAATTTTTAGAATATGAAACTCTCAAATCCAAAGAGGGCCCAAAGGCCTCTAAAAGCAGGACCCAATGTGTGAGAAGCACCTGCTGAGGCACCCTGCTCATTCCTGTCCTCGGTCCCTGCTCCAACGCAGACACAAGGCGGCTCTAACCTGCAATGCTGGCTACGATACCCTACAGGCCCCACACGCTCAGGCGGCACCGCGAGGGCAGCGCCACTCGCTCCGGCTCTGCTCTGTCCTGCTCAGCCCTGAAACTGCTCCCTCCACACCTTCCAACTCCTCCTCAGAGCCGTGCAGCAGAGCAGCACTGCCAGACTCCAGTACTCTGTGATGGCATCACAAGCAAACGAGATTTTCCAGGTTTATTTCTGGCAATGTGACCTAACCTGGTGGACAAAAATGCCAACCTACACAGAAATCCAGCAGAAAGTAAAAAACAAAAATCTCACTAGTCAACGAAAACACAGAAGCGTGAAGCAGCTAAACTTAAAACAATTACCAAAAAGTTAACTAAAGAATCACAGAATCATTAACGTTGGAAGAGACCTTTAGAGATCATCTAGTCCAACCCCCCTGCACACGCAGGGTCACCTACAGCACATGGCCCAGGACTGCATCCAAGCGAGTTTGGAAGATCTCCAGAGAAGGAGACTCCACAACCTCTCTGGGCAACCTGTTCCAGTGCTCTGTCACCCTCACCGTCAATAAATTTTTCCTTAAGTTCCACTGCAAAAAAATGAATGGAAACTGCTAATCAACAAGGAATAAAAAGCAACTATCAGAGCTCTAACACACACTGCACTGTGATGATCTTATATCCCATTGTCTCGTACGAAACATGTCAAAACTCAATCATTTGACAAACCTAGACTCCTGCACAAGAAATTGCCCAAAGCAAAATCATAGCGAACTGTGATCTGTTTGAAGACTAGCAAGCTACTCCAGCTTCGGACAGCCTTTGAAGAACATAGAATCATAGAATGCTTAAGGTTGGAAGGGACCTCTAGAGATCATCTAGTCCAACCCCCCTGCACACGCAGGGTCACCTACAGCAGGTGG
>VZSV01000057.1:167844-181446 GCA_013398735.1 Nothocercus julius
TTTTTTTTTAAATCTCCCATAAAGGTAAAACACAGTTTATTTTAAGCTCTAATTCTGTAATACTTGCTTCCCCTTATATTAAAAACGTAGGGAAAAAAAGGTAAAGTAGACATCCTCTGTCACTCAGGAATATAAGGAAAGATTGAAACATAACAGAAAGCTAAACATAAATTTAATCGTGGATCAGATAAAATGTCATTTAAGGTCAAGTAGCAAAAGCCAAAAATCACAAAGAAAACAGAAGTATCCTTCCCTTGGCCTTTGTCCCTAACCATTGGTGTGTCCTGTGTTTCTACAGCCAGACAAAATGCTTAGGAATTCTGGTAACTTAAAAATCCCAGGGTAGGTGACAAAAATCAATGCATTACAACAAATAGATTACATTCTCTTTTCCTTATGGAAAAACAACAGTTACTTTTTTTTTCCAGCAGCTAAAGTCTGTTGCACACCTGAAGCATCCAAATCTGTTTAAGTTGACTATGTGGGAAATAAAATGTAGACTTTTTGTGCAACATACCTTTGAATTTCCCCTCTTACTTGGACTGGTAACCTGTATTCAGTATTGAGAACCTGCTGCAGCATTTGCAGTAGCTGTGAAGGCAACTGCTCGTAAAAAGAGAAGAAGCCAGTCTAGTTCATCTTGGGGGAACTAAAGCAACACAGAGGTGTTGCTAGCTGTAATTATGTATTAAAAATGTCAAAGTTAATTTGGAAAAAGTAATTAACCTTCAGAATTAAATCTTAATTTAAAAGGATACATATGGACACTTGAACCTGCAGAATTCAGTTTAGCACGAAGGTCATCTGGGTGGATGTACCCAAACGAGGGTGGATGCACTAGCATCCAATGGCTTTTATTTAGACTTCACATCAGGACTTAGTCGGTGCTTTTGCAACACCTTCCAGAACAGCCGACCTGCACTGGGCAAGGCCGATGGCCTCACTAGCTACAGCACGTAGCAAAGCACCAAGTTCGCTCACGTTTATAACTATGCTGCAACTGGCTGAAACCAAAAGAGTAGTTAATAAAATCTGTGCAGCTTTGTACACGTTTAAGTGCAGAACAGTGTCTGTTTGGCAAAGGTGGCAGATGCAACCGTTCTGCAAGTAAGACCTTGTCGGTCAGTGTAGAAAAACAGTGTTTTTAACTTTTTCAGTAGTCTAGCAGAAAAACAAAATCCTGTAAATCCTCCTCTAAAAAGAGCTTCGAGCTATTGCAGTGCTACAAAGGTAACACCACCTCATCTGCCAGGATTCCATTCTTACAAAACATGGAAGCGTGGTGATAAAAAGAACCGAACACACTGAAGTTTGTGTCGGTACAACTTGACTGATTTTGATGATTTTGAATGAAAGGGCCCCAAGCTCAGTGCCCCACAGGCTCTCCCATCCTCTGCACTCACAGCCAGGGCGCTTGGCACTCGCTTCAGATGAGGCTGATTCTGCTTCCTCAGAGAGTGGAAAACTACTTACAGTTTTGCTGGGCATGTTTTGCGTCACGTTACTGAGCTGAAAGGGCCTGATGGCAGATCACCAACAGAGACATGGCTGGGTTTGGCCACGCTGAGCATGAAACTGAAGTATCTTCTAACCAGCCTTTCCCTTCTGAGCCCACTTAAGCCATTACATTCAACTCCGCAAAAAAAGCTGCAGTTTTATTTCGGCACTGGGCACAGTGCTTAATTCATTCAAATGTTCAACATCACAAAAGAATCAAACTTTTTAAATATAAGAACAGCACAGACTGGGATTATGTCATTCACTTCTATTGGAGGGTTATTGTAAGGCTATTTTCCTACTACTGAGGCTCCCTGCATAACATCCATCAATACAAAATTAGAATATTCAGAAACCCTCAGTTTTCCAAAAGTGATTGTTTTTTCCTGGTTTTGAAAGCAAACTAACAACAGAATCCAGTTATAATAGCTAAAACAGATAGCATGTAACAAGACCAGCATTTAAACATTAGCTCAAATTCCTGGTTCTTCATTTGACTGAGGTCCAAATCTTAAAATACTTTGAAAAATGGAATAATCCTATAACATGCATTTAAAGAAAATAGGTAAATTCTCTATTATAAACTTTCTGCTATAACACCCAAGCAATTTCAGAAGGCAATTTCACCAAGCACTTTCAGAAAGTTCATATTTGTTAAATCCTGGGGCAGTTAAGCATCCTAAACATATTTACAAAGTGATTAAAGCTTTGGCCATCATAGATTCTTGTGCTCTTCACAGAAGCAGCCTGTTAAAAATCAGATAAAACCCAGATTCTGTCACGAAAGCCTCTTACGCACTAATAAAGAAGAAAGAATAACAAATAATGCTGACCAGTCAGAAAAGCTGGGGAGCCCAGTTACCTTGCAGCTCAAAAGAGCAGCAGCCTTTCAAGGTGTTATTTTTATTTATTTATTTTTAAGAGCAAAGCAGCTTACACTGACACTGCAGCTCCTCCGCACGGCTCCCGCTGCCCAAAGAGGGCAGCAACAGTTGCTACAAGTGAATCTGCAGGCAAGGATAGATGCACTTCTAGGGCGGGGAGGGCTTTATATTTACTCGTGCTTGCCACTAAAAGCAGTAGCTCGTGCTCTTTTGTTGGGGCTGCCAGCACCCACACAAGCTGCAGTGTTCTCCTGACCTTGAACACTGCTCATTCCCAAGCAGGAAATTTCTTGAAGTTTCCCTATTGCCCCATTTTGCCAGCAGGATGTTTTGCCTGGTTTCCTACAAGGAAAGCACCATTATGGGCTTGCCCTAGTCTTGCATTATTTCACGTTAGTAGTATTTTCTATTTCAATACAAATTCTCCAGTGCTCAGACCTTTTCTTGGGGAGAGAAAAGGTTAATTCCCACGGCTGGAGGGAAGTCCACCAACCCTGAGCCAGCACACAATAAAGCCAACATGCAACAGCGCTTGGGAGACAGCTAATACTTATGTGGTGAATTGCAATTACTTTTCACTTTATTCCCTTTGTTCTTCAATTTTAAAAATAATTAACACTTTTTGCCACAACACGTAGCTTGGCAAGAAGCTCAAGGTGAAAGGATACGTGCAGCGGTGCACCACACCGAGGCTGCGGCACAAGAGCCTTTCCTTGCCCTCTCCCTGCTCCAGGAAATCCTTACGCCAGCTGTGAGCTGTGTCACCCTTCCAGAAGCCAACTCACTGCCAGCATCCGGCAGAAAAATGTTCAATCTTTTTTTTTTTTTGTGCTGGGTTAATGAACTCTTATCAGCTCACAGTGGAGGCTGATGAGTATCAAACCAGCACAATGTGCGGTAAGGGCAAAGACAAGCAGCGCGTGGGCAGAAGAGATGTGGAGGCAGGAAAAAAGCAAGATCCCCCTCCACTTGTTCCCTGGCAGAGGTGAAACTGCAGCTGGTTGTTCAGCCATCAGTCCCACAAACAAAGCACTCAACCACATCACTCACTCCACCACACAAGTTCCAGAAAGGGTGGCAGAGAAGCAAAAAAAAAGTACCTTAAGGCACCTTATACCTATTTATTCAATGTTTGGTTGGCATCCTTGAGATTCAATTTCCCCCTCTTCTTCCACAAAAGGAAAACTATAATTTTACAGCTAAGTAAAAAGTTTTAAAATTACACAATTATGAAGTTTGCTTCGAGGAGAACCACTGCAGTACCTTAGGAAATACTAAACTGATACGCAAGTACCTCACTTCTGATGGAAAGCTGTGCTGCTTTATCGAGGCACACAGCAGTTTGCACATTCCTTTCATCACTTTCCTTGTCATCAGCAATTTGCAGCTAGAGGTTCACAGACAGAATTTTGTTATTTAACAGCCCTTACTGGATTTACACTTTCACAGATTGATCCAGTCACTTTGAACCGACATGAGCACATGCAGCACTGCGAGCAGTTTCACCGCTCAGCTACACGCTCTGTGTAGAAGCACACGTAGAAGGGTCTCCTTCTTGTATTCTGATCTGTCTTCCTCCAGTTTGTTGGACACATCCTTACCTGTGCATGAGAAGAGGTGCTGAGCAGGTGGTTCCTGTATTCTCCACAATACAGAAGCTTTTAGAGACTCTCCCTGACCCCATCTCTTCGACATGTGGAAGGGCTCTCGCTTATCAAAACCACAGGAACTCACATGGAGGCTGCACCACACACATATTCTCATTGCTCCTCTTCAGCTCTGCTATAGCCTTCCTGGAATAGGAGGTTTCAAACTGCCTCTGGTATTGGAAACAGAATTACAGTAACAGCAACATTGTATTTTCTTCTCCATTCCCAGTAAATCCTACAATTCTCTCCGCTTTTTAATAACTACTTATGCTAGGCTGGCACTTTCTCAAAACTATCACTGTAAATCCTAGGATCTTTCTCTTAAATAATAGCAAACTTGGAGATCACCGATATGTGAATAAAGGATCATTTTCACCATATACATCACTTTGCACCCATAAGTCTATGTATTATTTTCCCTCAGTATCATAAAGTCCTTCTCCCAAGTCTTCTCATTCAGTCCCTGCCTTTACTATCTGAAATAACTGACAACCATCAGCAAAGCAGCTTCTTGACTATTTAAGACAAATGACTTCCAAACAATGTTTGACTTCTAAGCAGTGGTTGCAGACATACCAAAGGCCTGAAGTATTTGACAGAAATCATTAACTAGCTTCTCTGACCTGAGAAGGACCTTTCCTTGCAATGGTTAAATCTTGGTAAGGGACCATATCTATGTCTCTTGGAAATCCAGATGAGATTACATGAACTAAACTGCCTTAGCCTATATATTAAATCATTTCCTCTGAAGGATTTAAATAGATTTATGAGGTATCACAGAACGGCTGAAGTTGGAAGGGACCTCTAGAGATCATCCAGTCCAACCCCTCTGCTCCAGCAGGGACAGGGCACAGGGTGGCATCCAAATGGGTTTGGAAGATCTCCAGAGAAGGAGCCTGCACAGCCTCCCTAGGCAGCCTCTTCCAGGGCTCTGTCACCCTCATAGTCAAGAAGTTCTTCCTCATATTCAGATGGATTCAGGGGTTTCAGTAGTGCCCATTGCTTCTTGTCCTGTCACTGGCTACCCCTGAAAAGTGTGACCTCATCCTCTTGACATCATCTACATATGATCCCATTTCAACCTTCTCCTCTCCAGACTCTTCACCTCACTATTCTCCATATATTCACTTAGCTCTCTCCTTCCCCCAGCCAAAAGTTAAGACATTTTTCCAGTCTATTACTCAGAAAATTTAAGCACTGGGGTATATTTTCTTGTTAGTAACTTGCTTAGTTCATTCTTGAACTCCTTCAGAGGTATGAACGTGTCTCATCTTGACAAGCTACTGCTCCTCAGTTTGTTAAACATCCCCCTCTCCAAACACGGTAATTTGAGGCAGATCCTCTTAACATTTTCCTTATAAAGACAGTTTCGAACTTTAAGTTCTTTCTCGGTGCACAGACTAAAACAAAGCCACTGATCTCTGCTGCTATTTCATCATCTCTAAACATTTCCTTTACAGCTCAGTTGGCTCCCAACCTACAGATAGTGCCGTACTATCTGTGCTAAGGAGGGATCGTTAAAAAAAGTAGCCTTTTCAAAAACTTCCTCAAGTTTGGGAGATCTAAACAAGGTGGGAGAACCAGGGAGCTACGGAGCCATCATGCTGCAAATATACATTTAGCCTACCACAGCTTGCATTCCTTTCCATGTTCATCATTCATAAAAGATTTAACTTTCCATGGAATATACTCTTATTCCCATGGGCCAGGCCTTGTTCCACTATTTAGTCACACCTGTGTTTGTTTTTTTTCAAACTGTGCCTTTTAGCATGTCTCAAGAAGGGATAGAGAGTCACTAACAGCACAGTGATGTTTCAAAACGGTTCCAAGGCAGCTCACATATTTTACCTTTCCGGCTTTTTTCAGCTCTAAGAACTTATCCCCTCCCTCTGCCTTTTTTATTTTATTGAAGTGGTTCCTTAGTGGACTTCCTGCCCTTACAGGCAGGAATTGCTCAAATTCAGCATCTCTGCAGGAACAAAGCACAAGTCCTGTTTGCCTTGCAGAGCCCTCTTTGGTAACAGTGTCAATCAGCTCCTTCAGGTCCAGCCAGGGGTTGATTCTGCCACCCTGGGTACCTGACTAGCTACGTCATCAAGCAGCTACTCACCACCTAGAAATTTTGCCTTGGTGTCTTGATAACAGAGCATTTACCTGAACTAAATCAGGGAAAATAAGTCATTTGCTACTGAATTCCCTGCTCTGCAGGCTCTTTGCTCTCACACAGCACGGCTAAGCCACAGTCAGGCAAGGGGAAACACCATCTTGGTGCCAGTTCTTCTCCCCTGAACAGGCGCAGAGCTCTGGGGAACTCAAAGGCTGGAGGAGGCACCAGGATGGTTTTTGTTTGCTTTGCATTTTGCTACGAGCCTTTTGGTACTCAGCACTGAGCTGGCAGGCTCATGTGGGCTTCAGGGAGGTTTTTATAAAACTGAATTAACCTCAGACTGAAAGGTTCAGTTCACACATGGACTTGTGAGAACTTGTTTTGCTCAATCCTGCATGAAGAGGAGCAATGTTCACTCAAAACACCAAAAACCCACACAACCACAAAACCAAGCCTTAAGGGGTTCAAGTACAAAATACCAGGAAAGATTCTAGTTACATTCAGGGACAGATTTGCAGCCTTGCTGGCTTGGTCTACACAGGCAGAATTAGCCACAGTTGCAACTCTCACAGGCCATAGCTTGTGTGCTAGTTCCATGAGTAAAATAGGTTACAAAACACGATTTTTTGCAAGGCTCTCTGCTTCTTGGTGGCATTGCCCAGTGTTGGAATACCAGTTCCAAATGAAAGCAACCCTGAAGTTAGGGCAGTCTTACAGAATAAGATAATAATTCTCCCAGAAAATACATCTTAGTCAGAAACACAAGGTAGAATCAAGGGTTTTACTGCAATTCAGACTCTTTTGTATTCCAAGTTCAGATGCACATATTATTCAAAAAGATCGTACCTACTTTTTTGTGCAACTCTCAAGTGTCCTTTATTTAAATGTCAGCATCTCGCACGCAAGGTGTTACAAGCGCAGAATGGAGCAGTCACAATAAAAAAAACAGGCAGATTGTTCCGGTGACCTTTAGCTGTGTTCTTCCATGTTCTCAGAACACACGCTTTTTTCAGGACTGATTTTTTAATTTTGAATATTTAGACTTTCATCTGTAGTTGAGAAAAATCACTATGTTCTCTTAAATATGCTGTCCTTAAGTAAATAATGTATGTTGGTGCTCCTGACTCATTTTCATTACATTATTTGAATAAACTTGGACAAATTTTGTCTGCATTGGAACCTCAGAGAGCAGTTTCAAGATCTGTGCTTCAACTGCAGACGAGGGTGAACCAACTATCAGCAACTGCACACAGTCAATGCCCACAGCTTTAAATATTTCATGATGTTATAAAAGAAACTGCTCACTTTGTTAATACTTCAGACTAGCATAGGAGAGCCAATGATATATTGAATAAACAATCTTTACGGGAATACTTTGTTTCAAAAAGAGAATAAGGTT
The DNA here is from genome assembly GCA_013398735.1 of Nothocercus julius. NCBI lineage: Eukaryota > Metazoa > Chordata > Aves > Tinamiformes > Tinamidae > Nothocercus > Nothocercus julius. The sequence goes on from VZSV01000057.1 coordinate 175,381, forward strand.
GATATACAACGACCCTTTAGCAAGTCTTTTCTGTCACATGTCAGATGTTTAAGATCCATCAGCATCTCCTCTCTTCAAGATATGTTCACAGAGTGAAATGCTTCTCTAATAACTTGAGCTGCTGATCAGATTTGTGAGATTCTCCATGGGAGCAAACTGGAAAAAGATACTCAGATTAGAACTAAGCAAGGGCTTTTTTTTTTTTTGCCTTGTCCTGTCAGAGAGGGAGAGAGAACGAATGGATGAGCTGCAGGTCAGACATTCAACCAGAATTTGCACTTAGACACTGGATAATCCGACAATGAAACAAAGAGCCTTAGAAAGCAAACAAACAAGAAAAGCAACACAGAAAACCTACAGGTTCCATCAATTCTGTTGCTCACAAAACTACTGCACAATCTTTAGTACATAATAAAACTGCAACTGGAGCTTGCTGTGCCTGCTTGGACTTTAAGACAGCAAGGCTGCAAGTCCATGTTCAGTCAGTCCTGAAGTATCTCCATAACCTCGGGCCTCTTAACCCAAGGAGCCCACAGAGACACAGAAGAGTGAAACAGTTCCAGAAATAGGATGGCTTTCCATATGTGTAGCTGTAAGTCCATCTTCTCTTAGTTTCTTCCTTGTTTTTAAGACATTAGTGTTTCTGTAGAGTAACCAAAGGCAGTATGTTCTACAAAACAGTTACGCCAAGCACCAGAGAACACAAAGAATACAGTGTGAAACAGCAAAAGGTGAATATACATCTGCACATGCATCCAGTACAGGTCATTATTTAAAAATTAGCACCAACCAGCAAAGGTTCTACAGCAGCAGGAAGGCATTAGAGCCTTGTTGCACAAACCCTTGCACAGGAAAGGCGGATTGAGGGTCTTTTGGTTTGTTTGCTTCAACTCTGTTTTAACTTTACCAAACATCAGGAAATGCTTTCTCAAAATCTACTTTCAACCTACAGTGACACCACACTGCAAGCTACTTGCACTACATACCTACCAGTTATTTGTTGAGTTGCCTACATCTACTCTGCTCCGCTCCTTCCAAATACTTCGCTTGCAATGAACAAAATTACAAAAAAAAAAAAAAATCAAATTAAATCTTTAACACCACTTTTCTATCCCTCCTCTCAAATACGAGGGAGGTTCCTTGCAGAGCAGGCCTACAGTTTTTCCGAAGTTTCCATTACAAGTTTCAAAACCCAGCATCTGGCACCAGAGAGCTGCTGTTCAGAAGATTCTTCCTCCTGTGGCCCAGGAGGACTTCAGGATATCTTGGTATCATGGATAGCACAGGTTTGTCTTCTGCCTGCAACACTCATCATGTCACCCGAACCACCTTTCGGGCACCAAGGACCACCACAGGCTGCTTCCCTCTTTCCCTGCTGGCCCACAAACAGCCTCTGTGCTTGGAGAGGGCAAGGAAATGGTGCCGTCTCTTGGGCCTTAACATTTCCTCTGATTTTTCCAGAGGTTTGTGAATATGAAAAGCATCAAGTCCACGGGAATTACTCTCCAAGGAGCTGTTGTTTCATGTTTTTCAGTCGCTTATCTCACTGTAGTAGTCCATCAAAAGAAAAGGTCTTCCTGACCAAAGATTTAGGTACACGAGATCCCATTTTTAATCCAAGAGACGACTGTTAAGGCAAGCTAAAACAAGTACAAACTCTCCAGTATGGTTTGCTTTCATTCTTGATACTCATTGATATTTATCAGTCATTTCCATTTTCTTCATTTCATTTTCAGTTTTTCATAAATTAGTTTAATAAAATATGCACAAAACTGAGGGAAGCATTAAGCTTTACACTGGAAATGGGAAGTTATCCTGCGCACGTAGGAGTCAAGATGAAACAGACTGCTTGGAAAGCTTTGGTTGTCTGTTTGTTGTTAACATCCCTTGCTCAAAAAAAACCCTAATTGTTCTTCCACACTACAAACGCTCCTGAGGCAGGCACAGAATGAAGCCACCTTGGTACCTCCTGAAACTACAGCCAGATATTTCTAGCCACACAGATACTCCTGGTGGCACAAAAAGACATCAGCTTTTAATGCCAGGACATACATATCTGTGCTGTAACTTAGAGGTTTTCTATAGTACATATCAGCACTGCATACTGTGTTGCATATTGATGGAGCAGAGCCTCGCTGTTCACAAATCCCCTGCACCCTGCAAATGCTGCCACTCAAATTTTGCTGTAATTAAAATAATCTATTAAAAAAAAGCACACAAAAAAACCCTCAAGAATTTCTTGATGCCTACTGCTACAGCAGTCGGCAGATTACAACTCTCCAGACACCACTGGCAGCAAGTCAGAACTTGAAACTCACAGATCAGAGAACGCAGAAGTCCTATGGGGAACACACAACTTATCAGCACTCAGCCAGGAGCAGCATCCTCAGAGGTCAAGCAACTTCGCTATAATCAGCACTTGAAATCATCCTTCACCCTTAAGAACAGAAGTACAGGCTTCCCCCTCTTTATACAGAGATAATATTTTTCTCATCTACCAATCCAAACAAGAGCTAATACAGATCTTTGGTATTTTGTTAATATTATTCTCATACCCCCTCCACTGCACCCCCCAGTGACTCCAGACAGTAAGGAAACAGCTCAGAGCTGTGCGAGCCCCACCTCTGCTTACAGCTATCCAAGCAAATCCACACACCTGTGACAAGGTAACAAAATGACTACACCAAATAAAGTCCACATAAGCATTAGCTGCCAAAAGGCTGGCCTCTGCCTGAACCTGAAGTCCATACCTGACAGGAAGAGAAAGGAAGCAGAAGGGGAAATAACTATAAGAGAGATCTACTACACAAATGAAAGCACCAGACTCCATGCAAGACAACATGCACAACTCATTATGGAGATACAGTTCAGCTGGGAGCTTCCTAACTATGGGAATGGCCCCAGAGAGACACCAGGCATACATTTTAACAAGGCAATATGCACATATTACATAGGCACTAGTAAAGTCTGTGGCAGCTAGAAATTCCATGCTATTGTTCACAGGAATTACGAGCCAAATGTTTCCTTTGGAACATCCATGGCACACGCATCACCTGCACAGCACAAATGGTTTGGACTCCAGGGAGACCCATGAAGCACACAGGAATGCTCAGCTGACACAGGGGAAAAAAGTCTCTTATCCATTAAGCTCAAAAAAGATAAGGGACATTGTGTAGTTCATACTGCATGCTAAAGGCATTAACACGATGATACAATTCCAGAGAAGCAGCACAACAGAATTCATGGAGCAGCTCTCTGTCTGGATACACTACTTTACTTCTTGCCAAGCTTCTCGCAGGACTGACAACCTCTTTCTGAGCCTCTACCCTACTCATGAACTTCCCTCTCCTCAAAACCACCTTCTACAGATACTTGCAAATAATTAGCTTATTTGCCATCTGAAGAAATTCAATCAGTATATGTCTGTAAATACAGACAAACTGCAACATATCTAAACTAATCTGGTTTCAACCTTATGAAGGTCCAAGTATTTCTGAAGACAAAAGTCCTAAAGAAAGCAAGGGGGGATCTTCATCACGCACTGTGGGCCCTGGTTTGATCTCTCAACAAAGCAGCCTAACTACTGGAGTATGAGAACACACAACATGTTACAGCAGTTGGTCAGAAGTGACTGTTCTTGACACAGCCCCAGACACCTACATGCTCAACTCTTAACCACTATCTTTTCCCTTGACAAAAGGTTGCACAGTTTATCTACATGCCACATTAAAATACTTTGTTTACCCACAAAAATTTAATCTCACCCTTTTTTTTATTCAAATACTATGAAACATAATTTGTATCAGCATCTTTTACATTCCTCAAATCATTCTTTTTTTATATAATTTAAACATGTTCTATCTTCCCTTCTTTCCAAGGGAAATATCCTCAATCTCTTCAGTTTATACAACAGTTTGAGACACTCATCACCATTTCTCCAAAATCCTTTTAGAAGTAAATAAAAAATACTACATATTAGACATGAAGCAAAGTAGCAGTTTACTGGATTTCTACCACTTTTTTGCCAATCTGTTTCTTATAAAGTTTACATAGACCATCAAGAAAAAAGGGGGATATAAATCTGACCATTTGCAGTGCGTGAGTTTACTATTATAGTTTCAACTCTAAAGCGCCAGCTCACCACATTAAAGAAGCTGTCTCTCCATCCACGGTTACTCTTTCAACACATAATTAAAACAGTTGAAATTAAAGAAATAAAGTCTCCGGCTGGATGACCGAGACCTGCGTCACTCAGGTTTTCCAAGAACGACTAGGGAAGCATTAGGCTGCTTGCTGTGGTGACACTCTGGGTGGGGAACCAACAGAAGCCTCCTTCCCAGAGAATATGGAAAGCTTCCAAAAGAAAACCATGTCCCTGCCATTTGAGATCTTCAATTACATCATATTTTGCTGTAGCAATTTAGAAGTCAGATATTGAGTAAAAGTGACATTCAGTAATTTCTTATTCTCATCCAAACCACAACACAAACAACAACAACAAAAAGGCAGACCTGGAAGCACTCCAAACTGCCACCAAAACAGGCAACCTTGCTGGACAGAGTAGGCTTCTCTGACAGATGTCAGAGCCTAACGAACACTGAGCAGGGTGTGATGCAGTCAGCTGGTAGCCCCTCAAGGCCCTACGAATGCTGCCACACTCTCTAACTTTAGCAAAGTGTAACTAGGTGGCATTAACCCTTGGCTCCAGCAGCATTGCCAGTGAACACTAACGTGGCAGGCAAAGTAGCTTTATGTGGGAAATAACTGAATCTTTCTGGGCAAGAGAGAGCAATTTCTCCTCCTCCTCGCAGAGACAAAAGTGACAGTTTCCTTATTTGAAGCCTTGCTCTGCACCTTGGGGTACCACCATTGCTAACCCTTTGTCTGACATCAGAAATGAACTCAATTCTCAAATATTTTTCTGCTATAATAATAAATGCTCCCAGCTTGCATCTGGCTCGCTATAATTACTACCACTTTGATAGAATTACTGCAGGTATAACAGTGACAAGAAGACAGCACCATTCAGTGGAAAACAAGAAAGACTTTTCAAACATGAAGACTATCAACTTAATAAAATAAGAACTTCAGAGCTGAACGCAGTTTTTCTATAGTGAATGTGCAGCTCTGGTCTAAATCCTGACATTGCTGTTGAGCTGCTCTGGTGCTCAGCAGACTCAGGTTTTGGCAGTGAATATGGAAGAAACTGCATTTAGTGGCTCCATGCAGGACACTGCACCTAATGAGTGCAGCCCCAGACCTCAGATTGGGCAAAGAGCACCATACAACTGGATGGGCTTGTTCCATTGGAGCAGGTCCGAAAATCCACACGGTGCCCTTGTCACCTCACTAAAGAGCCTGTCATCTTCTCCTCTCTTTAAAGGGATTCTCCCTACACCAAGATTATGGTCAGACTGGCTCCCAAAATAAACACCCCGCGCTTGCAGCTGGACACACGACCCTCACTCATCCTCCCGCGGGTCCCACACGTGGCTGCTGCCTTGCTGCACCTCAGAGGCACCTGTAAAAGCAACCAGAAAATAAGTGAGGTGAAGGGTGTTGTCAAAACCAAAGGCACTAGCTCCTCTTCACCTGGATTTTCATCACTACAAGGTTCTCAGCACGCACTTGCACACATTGACTTACTAGTATTATTTTCTCCTCAGTGCTTGCTCTATTCACAAAACATCCATATGCAAGAAGTGGGCCATCCATATAGCTTAAGATCACGTATGCACAAGCACAGGAGAAGCACAAAGGCATCCACAGACACAAGTACTTAAGCACAAGTACTTGAGTAACAGTCTGAGGGCAATTACACAGCATATTGAATACAGAAACATTTCAGAATCTGAGTGGGAAATAACAGACATTACAGAAAGGGAACGAGCCACTAAGTGAACAATATGGCCCAAAAAAGGATAATCATCAGTATATTCAGCAGTTTTCTGGCAAAGTCTAATCTAGTACCATACTGTGTTTTTTTCACTTCACCCAGAAAAAAAAAAAAAAAAAAAAAAAAAAAAAAAAAAAAAAAAAAAAAAAAAAAAAAAAAAAAAAAAAAAA
>VZSV01000057.1:186138-207550 GCA_013398735.1 Nothocercus julius
TTTGAGGCGTTTGGGGGCTTCTTGGCCTGCTCTGACCGCGCTGCCGCTCCTGCCTTTGTCTCCCTCCCTCCTCCCCGGCCTCTGCTCTCCTGTACCTCCATTCCTGCCCCCTGCGCTGGGTGAGATGCCCCTGCCGGGGCTGCGGCGCCAGGGCCGTGTGGAGCAGGCCCGGCCGGCGCTAACGGCGCCCGTGTCTCCCTTCCCCCAGGTGCTGGGCGCTCTCCGAGGCGCCGCGCGACTGACCCGCGCGCAGGAGCTCATGGAAAGCGGCCAGCGGCTGGAAGTGTAAGGTATCGATGTAGGGTGTCCACCAAAATGAGTGCAGATCCTGGGGAGTGTGCTGGAGCAGCTCTAAATAACAGCTGGAGGAACTGGCCTGAGAGTGAAAATTCTAGAAAATCTAGATGAGCCCTTGGCATGTGGCCCCTGGGAGAGTAACCCTGAGTCACAACTGGGTTGCCATTTTATTTATCTTCCTCCTAGGTAGTTAATACTCTTCGACTTTCAACACTCTGAAGTATTTTAAGTGCCAATGTACTTGATTTTTCAAGGTGTTTAGTGACAATAAATATGGGTAGTAGTTGTCATCTATGCAGTTATGTTAAACAGATGGGGTAACTGAACACTTCACACTTCCTGGTGTTTCTAAGTGAGTCATTTAAAGAGTGATTAATCATCCTGCCATAATGGTATTTCTTTTCTACCACCTACAAAATCTAAAGTAGAGAAGAGATTTTCAGATTCTGTATGGATGAAAAGTTGAGAACCTTTTTTTTAGGCAGAGGAAGACTGCATGCATCTTAAGAATTTGTATCTGAGCTTTACTGTGCATGAATATGATCTTGTATCCAGAAAGCAAGATACTTGTTCTGAAGCTTTTATCTAAAGAGCAGTAATATGTGAAACTAGGTTAACTTTACCTGGCCTTTTCTCCCTCTGTGGTACTTGTCCTAAGTTCTAAGTCAGCTGGGACAGAGGCACTTTCTTTAACATTCCTTGCTCAGCGTGTTTGGCATTTTCCTAATGGTCGAGTGCTGATGTTGTCAGAACAACCATGACATTATCTGAGCGTTGAGTGAAGTCGGGGATGCAGTTGTGCTTACTTCAAGTAGCTGTAGTGGTGGAGCAAAGACCTGGAGGAGAATTTTGTGTTTCAAAATGTGATACAAGACGTGACCACATTTGAACGTGGACAGTGTGGGAGAGGAAGTCAGCGGTTACCTCCAGCTTGTGAGGCAGAGCAGTAGTGCTTGGGACCAGAAGGAGAAAACAGCTATTACAGGCAGTAGGAAATGTTTTGAAGGGGAGATACCCAGTTTTGGTTTCTTTTAAGTTAGCTAAAGGACTGGTGTGGAAGCATTAGATCCATTGAGATGCCACATTAAATACGGGAGACAGATTTGGGGGGCAATTCTGAGGGGAGGGATGTTTAGAAATGTGGCTGCCTAAGAGGAAGAAAAAAGTAGCCTATGGGGAGGAAAAGGAGGAGACCAAGGGTGTATCAAATGGATCCCACAAAGAACATGAGAAAGGTATAATAAATGTGCCCGCTTCTGCTGCTGGCAATTAAATTTTCTAAGTCTTCATGTCTGCTGGCAGCACTGATAAGACTTACTCTTTTGTGAATGTTTGTCTAATAGTTGATTTGATCTGTTTGTTGGCTCATCAGCTTTCCTGTGAAGACTAGTTACTGATTGGAAGTGTCCTGGGAATGCTGCTGTATGTCTCCCTGTAAAAGTAATTGAAGTGACTCTGACATGTTGGCAGAATGACCAAGAAAGAGAAATAGATTTACTCAATCTTCTCTCCACTCTTTAGCAGAATGGTGCTGTGTGGTTGTTCTCTTGCCCTGGTGACCTCTCTAGATAAGTGATCTGCTCTGTACCACAGCTATTGCTAGCTTGTTGCAAGTGAAGCCCCGTGGAGTGGTGACAGTTGACTTTTTCTCTTCTTTCAAACTGAATGTTGAAAAAGGGGTGTTCTTTTGAAAACATAAAAGTTGGGGGCTGGTCTGAGAGCTGGCTGGCTAAGGAGAAAGACGTTAACGGCCCAGAAATCAACAGAGCTGATGCCCCTTTCTAGCACTGCAAGGTTATTCAACAACTTCTAATAGTGTGATCATGCTGGTATAATATTCAGAAAGTGAAGAAATACAACACTTTCTCTTCTATGCTCGTTAACTGGAGATAGATATCCATTTGCTAGCTGATACGTAAGTTAGAGATTGCAAGGAAAATAAACAAGCAAAGTCAGAAAGGAACCAGTGCCACCAAAATAGGTGTGTAGGGTTTGTGCTGCGTGAGTGGTGGATCTTTCAAATGTGGGGTGCTTCTGTAGTCTTACCTGCTAATCAGCAAATGTTTCAAGTGGAAGTTTCCTCTAAAGCTGTATCTCTGGTGGTCAGGAGTCCACACTGGGTAATTACAGTCCCGTAGCTACAGAAGAGTGTTTTTGTGGGCTTTTTTTTTTGTGATGTTTTAGTTTCTAAAATACCGTAAAGTACTGTTGTATTTCACTTAGTAGAGGGGGAATAGGTTTTGCTTTATCCCTTTATTTTTCCTAAGGTCTTTTGGCTAAGAATAAGTCAGTCATTGCTGAGTTTATTTTAAAGCTGGTGCACCAACTGGTGTGCCCTTTCAATGAGAGAAAGGGACTTTCTGGTTTTGAACAGGCTAGAAGCAAAATATTTGCATAATAAGCTACGCTGATGAACTAATTTGGCAAATAATACAGAATTTGGTTCATCTTCAGCTATTTATTAATAAACTAATTAAATTTGCTAGCAACTTATTTCTTGGTGTAGTTAGTGTGTGCTGTGACCTGTTTGTACTCAGGGCGGCTCGGCGCTGTCACCATGGATCGTTCCCGGCACCGCGCGGGGACCGGCAACAGCAACGAGCCGACATCTTCCCGGGAGCAGAGCTACAGAGAAGACGAGAGGCAGCGGCAGCTGGAGCGCCTTGGCCGGGAGGAGGCCTATTACCAGTTCATTAACGAGCTCAACGAGGAAGACTACAGGTTAATGAGAGACCGTAACCTGCTTGGCACTCCTGGTAAGAGCCTTTTGCTCCTGGGGCTACTTTCAGCAGAAAAGATTGGATGCTGAAAAAGCAGAGAAAACTGCACATGCAAAGTGATGCAGCTGCTGTTGGACACCCCCTGTGGCTGGATAACTCAAGTAGCCTGGGGTCTGTGGTGCTGTAGAAAGGAGGAAAAAGAAACTCCATCATTTTCCACACAAAGTTGATGATACCCAAGAAAATTTGTCAACTTTAAAAGAGATGCTAAAGTTATGCGTAAAAATATAACTCCTTTGAATGCAACATCTCTGTATATAGATAACATTCAAATCCAAGTAATTAACATCAGTAATATTAAAGTACAGCTTATGGCATGTAGCAGTTTTTAGGTTTCTGGATTGTTGCTGGAAGTTGGCATGCTTATGGCACACATTTTAGCATCTTTTTTTTTTTTTTTTCCTTAGTATCTATTTCCTTTATTTGGGTGGCTGTGTTACTGTCCCATACTATTGTTTTTTTCTTTTAGACTTAATTTATTTTACTTGATTTCCGAAGATTTTCCTTCGAGATATAAAATACTGTTATTTTTTCATGACCTTGAACCAATAAAATGTACAATCTGATAACATCAAAAATGTAAAATATTTCAGGAGAAATAACAGCAGAGGAGTTGCAGCAGCGTTTGGAGGGGGCCAAGGAGCGTCTTGCATCACAGACTGATCCCGAAAGCAGAGACAGTGAAGGCAGAACTGGAGGTAAACGTTCTTCATTCAAGTGCATAAATAGTATGTGATATGTAAATATCGTTTGAATAGTGTGTGATATGTAAATACTGTTGTTCTGCAAAACTGTTAAAACATCTGTTAAAAGAAATGCTTGCCAAGTTAAGGACCAGCCATTTCAAATCTTTCTTTCCATTCTGTCTCTGGAATACTTTCATATTTAGAGAGATTCCCTAGTGATGCAGAAACAAACCTGATATATTTCCCAAGAACTAATTTCCATCAGCTACAAATTACTTTCTCCTCCTTTTCTGCTTCCTCCTTACTAATTAATTTAACAGTAGAAAAATAACTTTATTTTTTCTTCCTAGAAGGTTTTGGTGAGCGCTAGGGAAGTTAGAAAGGGGAAATAAAAAGTTAAATGGAAAAGTGAGGCTTTTCTTGTTTTGTTTGCATTCATTTCAATTTGTTTTAAGAGTGAGGTTTTGTGTATTTGTGCTCCCTGTCTTCTCTTCCATAGCAATATTTTATTTATCATTTGGCTAATTCCATCAGATTCAGTAGGGTAACAGACTTCTCAGAAGTCAAGATCTCGGAGTTCTCACAGGTTTTAGAAAGCTGGTGGAGCAGGGAGTCCTTAGCAGAGCCATTGCTGTGGTCTTGACCGTTCTCGCTTCTCTCTGTCCAGCCTCCTGCACATAGTGCAGAACTAACCAGGGTAATAGTTCATTTTGTTGAGCTCGTGGTGAAGGGTGCAGCTGGAGGAGCCTTGGGAATGCACCTGAGGGTACTGCAGTAGGGAATAAGTTCTTGCCGCTTGCAGACAGGGAACAAATCTGTAGGGAGAAAAAGAGGTATCGTTTACTGCGCTGTTTGTAGAAGAAAGTGCTTGAAAGGTCAATCTATCCAATCTTCCTTGGTTTAACATATTTAGATGACTGAGATACTCTCAAATCAGTAGCTATGTAAGGGACAGACATTGAACAAATGCAACTAGCATTTTTTGAATAAGTCACCGAATTCTGAAATGTTTTCTTAGAGGACATTAAGTGGATGCATTCTATTCTCTTTATATCTGCTTATGACACTGAAATTCTGGGCTCAGCTGGTCATTTTTGCTGATATTTTTATGCACAGTGTTTTTTGGGCAGAACTGTGTTAGCATAGCAGCGTGTCTGCCCCGCTGCAGCTGGCTCGGCAAGCGCAGTGGAGTTGGAATTGCTCCTAACATGGCAGTGTGCTGTTGTATGAGCATTAGAAAACAATTCCTTATTTGTTTCCTTCAGATTCGGATGTCCTTGGAGAGAGCTCAAATGGTGACTCGTTGCTTGAATGGCTGAACACATTTCGCCGCACGGGAAACGCCACCCGCAGCGGACAGAGTGGGAACCAAACCTGGAGAGCTGTGAGTCGAACGAATCCCAACAGCGGTGAATTCCGCTTTAGTCTGGAAATCAACATAAATCACGAACATAACAACTTCGAAACTGCTGGCGAAGAGTACGTGGGGATAGACAGCAGCAGAATGTATTTAGAAAGAAGACATCAAAGAGCTGTCAGTCCAGTAACCACACGGACAAGGAGCAGAACCTCAAGAGAGGCCAACAGTGACACTTCGAGCACTGCGAGGACCAGGTCTCTGAGAAGTTCAGCAGCGCAAGGCTCTGAGGCAGCCTCCGCCCCAGTGTCAGGGAGGCTTCGAAGCAGAACTAGGGAGCTGTCAGGCCTTCGCAGAGCAACTTCTGCACATAGCAGCTCTCCAGCTCCTGGCGAACAAGGAGAAATGCCGGAGAGAGGCACTTCTGCAGGACTCCCGAGAGGCAGGGCGAGAGCTAACGTCGGCGCGAGCACAAGCCAGAGGCTGGAGATCCTGCGGTTGAGGTCTACGCTGAGCAGTCGAAGCCGCTCCCCGCTGCAGAGGCAGGCGGACGCTGCGCGGCCCGAGGAGCGTGGGCAGAGGCAGGAGAGAAGCGGGCAGGCGAGCGGCCGCAGCAGGAGGCAGGCAGCACAGCTTGCTGCCCAGCCTGCCCAAGAGCCGGCCCGGGCTAGCACCCAGGCCCCTCCGCCTGCCGGCCCGGCCCCGGCCGTGGGAGGAGCTCCGGAGGAGGAAGAGTCTAGTAGGCCCGTGGCTGCCGTGAGAAGGCACCCAACAATTACATTAGATCTTCAGGTGAGGAGGATTCGCCCTGGAGAAAACCGAGATCGGGACAGTATTGCCAGCAGAACTCGCTCCAGAGTGGGAATGGCAGAAAACACTGTCACTTTTGAAAGTGACAGCGGGGGATTTCGACGTACGATATCGCGATCAGAGCGCGCGGGTATTCGAACCTACGTCAGCACCATACGGATCCCGCTCCGTCGCATCTCGGAAACCGGACTCGGGGAGCCTTCATCGGTGGCTCTTCGGTCAATCCTTCGACAAATTATGACAGGTTTTGGAGAACTGAGTTCTTTAATGGAGACAGAATCCAACTCCGAAATGCAGAGAGGAGGTCATCGCTTACCGGATGTGCACTCGGAGCAGCATAACTCCAATTCAGCCAACGACAGACGGGATCCAAGTGAGGTTTCTTCTAGAAACGGGCGTGCTGTGGTGGGCAGCAGTGAAACGAGCGGGCAGAGCGACGAGACGCAGCAGTACGGGCGCGGTAACGACGGCCAGGATAGCAGGCAGGCTCAGGATGCCAACAACCTCGTGGAGAACGGCACGCTGCCCATTCTGCGACTCGCCCATTTCTTCTTGTTGAATGAAGACGACGACGACGAGCGTCTCAGAGGTCTAACCAAAGAACAAATTGACAATCTCTCTACCCGGAACTATGGGGACGTTAACGCTGAGAATGAAATCAGTAAAACGTGCAGTGTTTGCATTAACGAATATATAACAGGAAATAAGCTAAGGCAGTTACCTTGCATGCATGAATTCCATATTCACTGTATCGATCGCTGGCTTTCTGAAAATTCCACTTGTCCAATTTGTCGGCAGCCTGTCCTAGGCTCTAACGCCACAGACAATGGCTAAAGTTACTTGGTTATTTGTACTGCTCAGTATTCAAGGATTTACTTCTGCTCTGTTTATGATGAGCCAGATAAAAAGAGTTCGCTTGCATAGGGGTTCAGTTGGGGGGGATTTTTGTTAATTCTTCAAAAATAAAAGGAAACTTATCTAAATCTAGCAATGTAAATACTATTTTTCTCCAAGTGCAGATCTAGGAGTACACGTAGAACCAAATGATATCAGTAAAGTTTATATTTTTTTAGATAATTTTGTTATGCTAAGCACTTTTGTAAATACAGAAATGCAATAGTTAATCAGTCCTGCTTAATGTATTTTTTTTTTTTTAACAGTGTAATGGACTCACTTTATTTAGATTACGAATTGTTTCACACAGACTCACCACTGTGTTGAAAGATTAGTGTCTAAATAGCCATTCATTAGCTTTTTGTTCTAAGAACAATTTCTTTTACAGAGAGTCTCTTGCTGGACATGTTTGCTAAAGATATTTAAGTTACTTGAAGTGCTCGTTTTAATATACAGTATATTTTTTTTAACATTGATTGAAATATCCTTTCCAAAAACTTGCCAATTTGGTTTTATTTAAAAATTTTTATGGCAATTTTTTGCATGTGGTTTTACACAATGCCTAATGCTGACAAATTCATACTCAAAAGTGGATGGGTTGAGGACATTATAAAATGTACATAATTTAATGCTGTCTCTGACAATCGCTGCCTTTTCGATACAGGCAGCAATCAAATCAATGATAAGACGTGTCTTACTGAACATAGATATTTGTTCAAAGAAAAAAAAAAAAAAAGCATTGAAGAAGCCTTTTTACTCTTCCAAACTACTCAAGCGATAGTCATGTTTTTTTTAACTGCCTTAGTTTAAAGAAGGAAATAATTCCTTGACCATTATATTGTCTACAATATGCATGATTTGTGCATCCTACTCTGAAAACAAAACAAAACAAAAGCTTAAAGTGTTTTTGTACAGAAATCTGCCAGGTACATATACAACGTTAGTCCTCTTGAAACATGTCTGAGGACCAAATGGCAAAAGACACTAAAAAGGACAAAGAAAGCTTCCTTTAAAGTCCCCAGATTCCTGTATAATTAGATATTAAACTTTATACGAATAACTTATAAAGAAATAAAGTTGCAAAGTAAATAACTGAGCCTTTGTGTGAATTTCTGTCGAGCCATGATCAACATTTCATGTTGATCAAGAAGAAGATAGGGCTCCTCGTACTTGTTCCCCTCTGTGCTACGTGCTTCTGTTGACACCTCTGTTAGTGGCATCTCTGAAGGGAAACCGTAAAAGTCTGTGTGCAGCTATTGTGTGTTCAGCTGCGTTTTGCACGTGAGAAACTTGTGCCAAAAGTTCCACAAACTCAGGATGTTTCTTTTTACTTCTAAAAGACATTCTGAAAAATCCTCTTATGAGACTTAGATGAGTTCAAGGAGATGACTAAAGTATCTTGTGGCCTCATTTTGCTTGCTGTGTGTTGCAAGCACTGTCAGCTTTAAGTGCCCCTAAACAATATAAGAAGGTGGAGAGATACACATATGAATATCAGGACTAGCTTATGTTTTACTCTATTTTTTATTATTATTGTTTATTTCTGTTAACTCCTAATGCTGGTGGTATGTAGACACGTGGATGCCTCCTGCAGCTTCCCTTCAAAACCTTCTGGGTTATGATTTTTTATATTTGAAACTGTCTCACTCGAGCGACTCATCTGCAGAAACCTGCTCTGGGCTCACCCGTGCTTTGCTGGGGCATTTGCAGCTCAGTTGCCATCCAGATCCTCGCTGAGCCGGAATGTCACGGAGCGGGACGGGAAGGGGATTGTGCGCTGAGAGGATGGGTGAGTGTCCTGGACCATGATGTGCTCGGGCCTGTCCCAAGAGGGGAAGGGGGCACTGGCCTTACCTGAGCGAGGGCCATGGTGGCAGTTGCCATCAAGTGCCTCCTCCCATACTTCTTTTCTTCCTTTTTTCTTCTTTAACAGCCAGTTGGAATCCTGCTCGACTCTTACATTAATGCGTTAGAAGTCAAGAGAGGTTCTTTGTGCTTTCTTCCATTAAGATGGGATTTTGCTTTGTAACCATAAGAGGAAAATTTCTACACGGTTCTACACAGGATCCTGTGCGACAGGGCACCTGTAGCTGAGTTGTTGCTGGGGAACACGACACCATGCCTGGGCTACAACGTGGGCATGCGCTGACTTTACTGGTAACTTAAAAGTAACGGGTAAAAATATTTTGATGTGAATTTTGATGTGTGTTTTGCAATTCTAGCAAACACATGAAATAGCTTGCTATCTTGAGGGAGTCTTCACAAATCCATCAAACAGGCGTTTCCATAGGTGCAGCTGAGGGTGTTGTTTGGAGGGTGTAAAGAGGATGGGGCCAAACTCTTTTCGGTGGTGGCCAGTGACAGGACAAGGGGTAATGGGTACAAGTTGAAACACAGGAAGTTTCAGCTCCATGTGAGGAAGAGCTTCTTTCCTGTGAGGGTGCCAGAGCCCTGGAAGAGGCTGCCCAGAGAGGCTGTGCAGGCTCCTTCTCTGGAGATCTTCCCAACCCGCCTGGCTGCCACCCTGTGCCCCGTGCTCTGGGTGTCCCTGCTGGAGCAGGGGGTTGGACTAGATGATCTCTAGAGGTCCCTTCCAACCTCAGCCACTCTGTGATTTGGGCCTAATCAATCAGCTTTATTCTTGGTGATGACAGAGCAAAGAAAGCAGCTGATGTGCTGCCGGTGTGCAGCATATGTGTTTACATCAGTAAACACCCTGTTGAGAACTTGAAATCTAAGAAAAACGCTCACTGACAGAATGAAGCCTGTAAGTTAATTAACTCCTGTTAATTATCCCCAAATTCTGTCTGATCAGCTGATCTAATAATGTGTTTTATCCTTCCTTCACCTTTAAAAAAGATGAAGGATGGAGTAATGTTTGCTTTTCCTTTGTGTATAAGGATGGAAAACCTTTGCCTTTCTTCTACTTCTTGGTACTGTATTTTGTTGCAGCTGCCTTTTAATCTGCTTTATAATTGATAGTACTTGTCACTAAATGAATCCAAGCCAAATTTCAAATTCTGAAATTCCATGCCTTTTTTTTTTTTCTCCCCTTTTCCCCTCTTGTAGATTGCCACTGTTTTCTATGCAGATCAATGATCCTTTTTGTTCCTTCTGAAAATTCAGCATATTCTACATTTTCCACATGGACATTTTCCTTTAATTTAGTTGATTCTGAGACCTCAGTTAAGTTTTCTCTAGTGAAATTCTCACTTTTGCAAACCAGCTTTTTCCCACAGCATTTCCTTGACGATGTGTTTTTATCTTTTCCAAGTAACGCTTTGGCTTGTGTAGGCCCCCGCGCGCCGCCCTTGCTGAGCTCCGCTTCAGGAGCGCGCTGGCACGGTTGCTTATTTACTCCTCGCTAGTTACGGCTCTTTCGGCAGCTGAAGACTGTTGGAGCTAGACACTTCCCAGCTACGTTTGGGGCCCGGCATGAGCAATCCTAACACTATCTTCTGTGCAAGAAACCACAGAAATAAAGCCAGGCTCTCCTGTATTTGTTATGTTTAATATAGAAGATGTGACTTGCTGCTAACAGCTCCGCACGCTCGCTCTCCTTGCGGCGTATCCAGCTTCAGCTGTTGTGTGAGACCCACGTGTCTTGGGCTGATCCCCTGCTTTCTCAGGCTTGCGCTCATTTCCTGTCATTATTTCGTGTCCTGCCCCGTTGCCGCATGCCAGCTAACGTGCAGTTGGCGCTGCCTCTGCCTGGCTCGCTGCAAAGCTAGCGAGGCCGGGGGCGCTTCTGGGTGCTGCTTCTGGCTTCTCTGCGTGGGCTGGCCCAGCCCCGGTCGGACACCGCTCCCTCCTCGCGTGAGGGGGAGGCAAAACCGAACGAGAAGCTCTGAGCAATAAGGCAGAGGGGAGACACCAAGAGCTTGGCCTTCCTGAGGCGGATGGGAGCAACGTGCAGGAAGTGTTGGGCTGGGGAGTGGGAGAGAGGGATCGGCTTTACTCGATCTGGAGCTCTAATGCATGTGCAGAATCCACGTGCGAGACTCGGGCGGACTGAAACCCACAGAATTGCACTGATACAGGGGTGCCTGTCAGGAGAAGCTGGAATCTCTTGGGTTTCTACTGAAACAAATATCAGCAAGGTGTTCAAAGACTAAGGACCCTGGGCCTGTCTGCTCATATATTCCATGCTTTCAAAGAGCTAAAGCAGAAAATGTTGTTTAATCTGTGAGGTGAATGGGGCAGTTGAAAAACCTGGTACCAGGTACCCAACACAACATTATTGCCTGGCTTCAGTTCAGACTCTACAGGTTTTGAATACCCAAGAATTCAGATGTGTGCTCTGACTGCAGCCTGGTGAATAGCCCAACGGAACAACCTGTGTTTTTTCCTATAGCCCTCTTTAAGCTGGGAGAGCTGCATCTGGCCTTTGCTGCAAAAAATGTTGGGGATTCATAGTTTGTTCACCTCACGTCTCTACTTACAGATTTTGCCTGCACAGCAGCAGGCCAAAATGTAATATAGGTGGGAAGACGCTATGCTGGCCTCCCTCCAGCAAGCGCAGGCTGCAGGAGCGGCGACATCGCGGCAGCAGCGGCGCTGCCTCGCTGGGTGCCGGCAGGTTCTCCCTGCTCCCACCTGGGAATGGGCGACGCCGGTGCCGCTCGCCCGCGATGCCGCCGCCTCGCTGCAGGGAGCATCGGCACCACCGGAGTGGCGAAGGAAGGGGCAGGCACAGCCACCGTTACTCTGCTGGCTGAGCTGGTCTGAGCGCTACCTGTCGTCGGAATCGCAGGAGCGCTTCCCGTCTCCGGCAGTGTGGGGTGCCGGCTGCACGAGGGTGCTGAGGACGGAAGGAGAGTTGCAGTGGCAGCACAAAAAGGGGCCCCTCTGTTCGAAGGGACTCTAACCCTCTTTCGGTGCGCGGCCCAAGGCAGCGAGGACACCTGCTCCTCGGGAGGGAAGCTCACGCTGGAGCGAGGCTCCGGCTTTCATGTCTGTCCTAAGAGGCAAAGGGGGGTTGTACCCGCTCCTGTGGAACCGATGGCCAGAGTTCTCGCTACCCGTTGATTCATCCTAGTGTGAATGCCAAACACAAGGCAGAACTTACGCAGGACTAGAGAGGTAAGTAAGGACTTTGGGCATCTACAGGATGTAGAAGACCTGATGTCCTATAGCTCAGGCTAGTCAAGGGAATATGGTGTTTGTTCGTTTGCGGTCACGCGTCTCCTCAAGCAGAGAGCCCGAATGCCGCTCATGGCACCAGGGCACGGAGTATGTGGAGAAACAGCTGAGCGCTCCCACGAATACCCGTATGCAGGGGGCAAACTCCTGCGCTTGTGACGCCGAATACAGCCACGTTGGGAAGTGATGGAACGAAGGTTTCATTTCCCACCTTACTTTGGCTTTCGGATGCCTCTCCATGCTGATACCGACTGTCTGTGCAAATGTGGGTCTCTCTCAGGGCACTCAGTGGTCAGGTTCACCTACTGAGCTGTTACCAAATCTTTCATGTTTGGTATATATCTATGAGTGATGTCCATAATTTATGGGTGTTTTATTGTTACCTTTGTAAGAGGAGGGTCTACTTTCTGCTTAGAAATTTTGCTTCTCATTTAAGTGCCGTGCTTTTCTTTTGAAATTATTGTCTAGTGTCTATCTGTCTTGTATTCAGGCATTTAACTTAGGATGTAGCTTACATACACATGATTGTATGGCATGGAAATTACCCAAAATAAATAAATGTGTAAGAAAAGCAGCAATATGTCCTCAAAATAGACGAACTGTCTTCTAAGACATCTTTGGCTAATCTCTGTTAGACATCCTCTCCTGCTTCTGGATACATAGCTATTGCAAAGAGATATGTGAAATGTTAATATTCAGAAGAGTAATTTATTTCTACAGAAATAAATATAATAAAAAAGGTCGGCAGAAGATATAAAAGTTTATTCCAATTGAAATATTAAATTTAGGTCAGCTGGGAGCACTAATCCAAAAGCTGTCTAGAAAGCCATAATGCTGATAATGAACGAGAGAGCTGGTTTGGATGGGACCCTTGACAAGACAGAGAACTATCAAGTTGAGCTAATAGGTTTTTCCAGGTCTTACATTTGTGATGCTATCAGTGACTTTCTATCTGATATTATGTCCCTGTGTGCCTCTCTAATTGGTCTCTCTTCTTTAATAATATATAACCTAGAAATAGATTCTTGTGTTACAATATAAGTGCAAAGTGGGCAGTTTCAACTTCTTCCTCTTCCTCAGACCCTTTCCATCTTCCCTTTCTTCCACCTTATATATTTATTAGATCTTTTTCTACACCAGCAAGCATTTGCAAGCCCTTTTCACTCTTTCATCCTAGGAATAGAGTCATTCTGCAAAGTACTTTTCTCTGGCACTACTGAAAAGTTCATACGAATCAGTTACATATCCTCAAAAGGGCAGAGATTTGGGATAGTAGGGCCATTGGTCTTCCTGGTTCTCATAGTCCTGCTTTCAAGGTTTATCAAATAAACAGACTGTCCCAGAATAATATTTGTCACCATGCCATGTTGTTTTGTGTTTCAATAGGTCTGTGACGTATTTGCTCCATAATGTCAGCATTGTCTTAGCATAGCATCATAAAAAAACAAAAGGAATCTTGAAAATTTGGAAGCAAAGTGTGCAATGTATGCTTTGCAGTGCTGTGACCTTGAGAGCACTGTCAGATGCTCTAAATCTACCCCAAATAATGCAGAAAGACATCTTCCAGGCAGCTGAATTGCCATGGTAGGCACAAGATCTCTGGTTGTGACTCCATGTCAAGTGATGACTCTGTTCATACTTTTGGCTTTTTGTAAATACGAGCAGGAATCTAGTTCCTTAGGTGTTTTGCTGTTTGATATGTACCATAAAATTATGAATGTTGCCATTTGATCTATAAACAATAGTAAAAGAGAAAATGGGACATAGAAGATAACTGGTTTGACTGGAAGATGTAGATTAGGTTAGCAGGTTGGTTTTGGTATCACGCGTCTTGCTAAGTTACAGGCACAGTTAAAATGTGATAACATAAATGTGACAGACAGTGAGATTTGGCTTAGCTTTCCCTACAACTAGCCAATGAGAGAAGAACTACAAAGCCTTATTCTGTTAATATAACACAGACTGCTAATTTGTATGAAAAATAAATATGCAGTTCCTAAAGGAATCAGAGGCACCTGCAGGAGAACAGGTCTCTGGAGTTCATCTCAGGCAATCATGAACATGTGTAAAATCAGGAATAAGAAAGGAGATAATAAATTATATCAGGTTAGATATTGCCACTCTGCTTGTGCCTTGATGGGAAATAACTACTTTTATTTTAATAGTGAAAACTGTTTCCCAACTATTTTCATTTTAAAAGTAAATACTATTTCCCTGAGTTCTGGCTTCTCCTGAAATAAGCCATGCAGTCTTTTAACAGCTACTTTTTCAGTCTTGTAATAACTATCAAGTTATTGACTGGAAAGCAACCCAGCCACGAGGTCAGACAGGTAAGCTTTAAACTAGGTGCGGCATGCAGAAGAGATGACAAGCAACAATCAAATGAAGAAGTGGTGAACTGGGTTGGGAAGCAAAGGCTGCAGGGTGATGTGGACAGGACAGACCTCGTTATCAACAAGACAGGGGATCATCCCAAGTGTATGCACACAAAGAAGGCAGTGTCCATGGGAAGCTCTTGTAGCTTTTCTGGGAAATCAGCATGAGTGGGTGCTTCTGTGAGGGTCTGTATCCTAGTACACACAGCACGGAGAGCAAATAGGAGGAATTAGAGGTCCGCATGCAGTTACAGGGTTACAGTCTTGTGGGGCTCCTGGAGCGATGGGGGGTACTCCCGCAACTGGAATGCTGCGGTAGGTAGATACAGGCCCTTTGCCAAGGACGTGCCAGGAAGGTGAGGAAGAGGAGCTACCAGTGACACTGCAGGGACTTGGCCTGGGCATGGAGGCTGAGCCACCTGAGAACTTGTGAGTCAGGATTAGCCAACAGACATTGTGGTCGGTGTCTGCTACAGACCAGCTGGTCAGGAATAGGTAGGCTGGGCCTTGTCAGACAACTGGAAGAAGCCTGATATTCACCGGCCTTGGTCCTCATAGGTTACTTTAACCATCCCAGTATTTGCTGAAACAACCAATCCGGATTTCCAGAGAGAGTTAATGACAACTTCCTGACGTGATTAAGGAGCCAGTGAGGGGAGATGTGCTACTGGACTTCCTACTTTCAAAGAGGAGCTGGTTTGGGATGTGAAGGTCAGGGGCAGCCTTGGCTACAGTGCCCATGAGATGATGGCATTCAGGATCCTGAGCGAAGGGAGTGAGGTTTAAAGCACGGCTTAAGCAGAATTATTCCAGTACCCTGGACTTCAGAAGAGCAGACTTTGGCCTGTTCAGGGGTCTACTTGGAATAGTCCCATGGGAGACTCTCCTGAACAGAAGAGGGGGTCTAGGAGAGCTGGTTCACTTTGAAAGATCGCCTCGTCTCAGCTCAAGAATAGTGCAAATAGTCTATTACAACATGCAGGAAATCAAGCAAAGGCAGCAGGAAGGTTGCATGGATGAAAAGGAACTTCTGACCAAACTTGCATCAAAAGGAAGTGTAGAAGAGGTTGAAGGAGGGATATATGACCCAGGAGACACTGTCCAAATGTGCAGGAGTGGGGTAGACAGGTCAAAGTCCACCTGGAGTTGAATGTGAGGAGGGATGTGAAAGGAAACAAGAAGTTCTTCTTATTTCTATACTCTGCACTTCTATACTTTTGCAAGTATATTAGCAGCAAAAGTGAGACTGTGAAAAATATGAGCCCAGAGTTGCTTCTTGTCCCATCCCCATGCACTTTCTGGTAGATGAATGTTTTGTCTTCCCTTATCTCTCTTCTTGCCCTCCCTGAAGATGTGTGCTGTTTATGTTTTTGCAGTCATTAGAAACCTCCCTTGATTGCTCTGTCATTTCATGAATGATAGAGAATGTCCTTGGTCGGTGCCTCAGCACCTTGGGTGCCTCTCATCAAAATTTTAGAGTTGTTTCTTTTGATATACCCCACAAACACAGACATTAAGATGACTGAAGGTCTGTAGAATTTACAAGTTTCTGAAGAGGTTTTGAGATATGATCCTCCTTTTGAGGAGAACACACTGTGCAGCTAGTGCAAACTCAATTTGTGTAAGAAAATCAATAGCAATGACCAAGTAGTGCATAGCATCCTGCAGCCTTCCCTTAGCCTGCTCTAGCTCACGGTGGGAATGGGCTTAGCCCACCTTGTGGGGGCACAAGGTACCGTAGAGAAAATTTCTCCTTGGGTTCCTTTGTGTCCCCAGGCTTGCGCTGGA
Source organism: Nothocercus julius (assembly GCA_013398735.1). Taxonomy (NCBI): domain Eukaryota; kingdom Metazoa; phylum Chordata; class Aves; order Tinamiformes; family Tinamidae; genus Nothocercus; species Nothocercus julius. The sequence continues at coordinate 202,268 of VZSV01000057.1, forward strand.
TGCAGAGTAGTATGAATGAGGCTCACCATGCACCATCTCAGTGCAAGCTGCTCATTTGTGTTCACACTTACTCCAGAAGGTGTTTATCCCACAGCTAAATTCTGCTTTAGTGTAATGTAAACTTCCTGAAGTGCAAGGAGGAAAGATATACACAACTAAATAAAACAACACAGCTTCGATTTTCTTCTACAGGTTGAAAAACTCTGACGTGATATATGGGATCACTCTGGCTAAATATTTTAAACAGTGCTTTATAAAGACCTACCTTCAGGCATTTACAACACACAGTTGGAGTTCCTGTCCTGTGTAAAGCAGGACAGATAATAGTATATCTCTTACTCATACTTCCAAAAAAAGCACTTTAATCTCGAGGAACCTTTCTCACTCATCTTTTGTATTAAGCCTTTATCTAGGACACTGCCATTATCATATATTTTCTTATGCAACATTAATTCTACTGTGCTGAATACTTGCATGTACTTTACACAGCCTATATGCTTTTTTTNAGAAGTTTGAGCTGTATTAATACTGGCTTATCCCTTTACCTTCAAGCATGCGTGCTCAGGGAAGTGTACCATAATGCTATTTTAGTATAGAAGCCTTGCCCTTATCTGAGTGGGTGACTCATGAATAGAGCACTTCGGTTGCTGGTACTATTCCTTTTATTGATTTTTAAAACACATCTTACATGCAATTTATTCCATTCGTTCAATGCAAATGGAATACGTAAAACCACTGAAGGAACAGGAGATGCCAATATGTGTGCACATGCAGGTACTAGGTGTGCATAGTTAAAGCAAATATGTGTAGCAATTAGCTTCAATTTGTGTACAGTAAGGATACTGTACACGGAGTACTTCTTGTCAACACTGCAAGTTACATACTTTTGTGTGTGCATATATATATAAATACATGCACTCATAAATTGAATTTTGCATGAAAAAGTGTGCTCATAAGGATAAAACAGTGCGTGCAACATAGCACAATGATTTAATTGGGACTTTTGCGTGCCTGGATTTAGGGTCTTCTGTTGGGCGACTCCATACCCTTTGTAAGTACTCTATACTGTTCACATACCCTCCATACTCTGTACAGACACTACAGCCGAGCCCTAGGCTCAGCACGTCCACAGCTGCGCCCTTCTTCCTCTTCAGAATCCTTGGATTCCACAAGCTTTACTTGCTTTTCTTGACATTGCCTGCTTAAAGTGAGACAGAAGAAAGACCCTAAGTTTGGGATTATTTCAGCCAAGTTTTCCTGGAATGTAGCCCCTTCCTTTTATTAAGGCATCTCCACACTGGAGTTTCCAAGCCTTGGCCTTGCTCTCGGGCCGCGGCCTTGGCCTCCCGGCTCATCCCTGCCGCTCCATGCATATTCCCCTGCTGCATCTGTGCTCGGGGCCAGCATGTGGACTGAGCTCCTTTTCTGCCTTGCGAGTTGTGGGATGCCCATGAGGACGGGGCGGTTCGAGACGCGTGGAAACGCAGAAGAGGAAGCGTTAGGGTCTGCTGTCCCAGCGAGGCCCAGCCCTGCGTAGATCCGGGGCACGGGCAGGCAGCGGGAGAGGGGGCCGAGGGCCGATGAGCTCCCCGAGCACGGAGCAGGCGCCGCTTGCTGCTGACTAAATTCCAAATAAAACTGAACAAAGCCAAGAAAAAAAGAAGCGAAGGAAAAAGGCACCGCGCGGGATTTTCCCGCTCCTTCGCAGAGGCCTGGTCGGCGCGGAGCTGTCCGCGGTGCTGCCCCGGCCTTGGGCCCCGCGCGCTCTGGAGCCCCGGGCAGAGCTTCCGGCACCCTTCACCCGCGGGCTGGGGGGCTTTCTCTGCGTTTTGCATTATTTTTCCTTAATTCATGTTGTACATCACATTTTATTTTTCCAGGATCTGAAAGCTTTAAATAACGTGCTGGTCACCGAGATGCTTTATACTCACCTCTAGTAGCAATCAACAGACAGCCCTGACTGCAACAGCTGGTGTGAAACATCAAATTTGGGAACATTTATACACTTGCTGCAGGTTATGGTTCCATCTTAGCAGGAGTATTGGCTCCCTAAAACTCAAGTTAGCCAGCGTCCTAGCAGTGGGACAGGAAAGCAAATGAAAATAATTAAATATATCTCATGCAGTGTGAGAACTATCTACATTCTGTAGAACTACATTGAAACCTATTTTCTGTGAACTTTTCCTTAAAATTTTCTTAAGCTAAAACAAAGATTTGGTTTAAAACCAAGATAATCTGCCTTTTTTTAGGACTGAAGAGCTAGGCAGGCAGAACCACATGAAATTACTTTAGTCCAGTAATACAGAATGGCCGTCGCAGGTAACAAGGCACGGGCTTCGTAATAACTTTGCAAGGCCTCAGCCTTGAGCTTGTCAAGCTGCTTTGTCTGAGCTTTTCTTGACCTGTCTGAGCTCTGCTTTTACTCTGTTCAGCTGTATCAGCATTTTTGCTAATGATGTCTAACTGTCCTGCTTCTGCTTCCCTTAGCCTATTACAACCACAGGTTTATATAGGCAGTAGTAACAAGAACTCATTCTGTGTAGGATGAGATATTTTTGCCTAACACGGTGACATAGTGTAGACAAACAGTGACCTGGCAGGATAGCAGAGCCCCTTGAAACCAGGGACACAGGACAGAGTAGGGGAACAGGTACAAAAGATGGTAAGAAAAGGGGCATAGGCTGCGATGGAAGCTAAAAACCCTGAAACTTGGCTAAAGAAATGTAAACCTGACCACTGGGAAAAATCCTTTTTTGGGATAACAGAGAGAACTAGTATGTAACATACATAAATATCATCACACATAGTAAATTTGGAAGAAACGTGGAGTTGCAGACTGATGACAGAAAAGAAGGTGTAAAAGCATGTTGGAAAACACAGAAGCTGCAAGCGAGGCCCTGGAATAGAAGGAAGAAGAAACATCACACTTTTTCCAGTGAGGAATTTGGGACACTGATGACTTGGTGCAGCTCTGACTCCCCTTGCCTGGGGGAGCCTGACACTGTTCAGGTTAGTAGTGGCAGTGGGAGGAAAAGCACAGCTCCAGAAAAGGGATAAATAGTGGGAGTGTCTGCATCACAGTTTTACTATAATTACTGAGATTTTTAAAGTTTCTTTTACTTTTTTTTTTAATCTGTAATTACATTTTGAGTAGTAAAAATTCTTTGCTTAGATTGTCAAGAACATGGTTTTATAAGTTTGTTTTTAAATACATATATAACAAGACTCTGTATAACATTAGTAATTACAGCAAAGGATGCATCACTTGGAAACTTGGATGAGACAGTGTCTCCAAGGTCCCAGATGACATCTGGCACTGTCAGAAATAGAATCAAGATATCCTGTCTCCCAGTCTGGCACATTAACCACAGAACCATTCTTCCTGCCTCTGCTTTATTTATTACATTGAAATAATTATTACGCATATTGAGCTCTTTGAAAGTACACTGCTATAAATACTAGAAGAGTGAGCACATTGTAATGTGAAAAATACAAACTACTTTCTTAATGTTTTTAGTACAACACATTCAAACCAATGAGCCATTATGACAGACCTCAGGGAATCACATTGTCATGACTCAGGGTCCCATAAAATACGATTTATTGCACATCAGCAGTACGACAAAAGCAGACACTCCATAAGAGGATGACAAAGGTGAGCCAGCAGCACCACAGAACAGTGTATTTCCTTTCTCATAGTGCACAACCTGCTCCTCTTCAGATTGTTACTGCTGAACAGGGGCTTTCAGAAACAGAACCAACTCAGGTTTACGTAGGGCCATGACTGTGCACTTACCTTTCCTACCCTACCATGAGGCTTTCTGAGCACAGCTCCGTTTCTTCCTCAGTTACTGAGCTCATGTTTTGGCTCTGTCTCCTTACAAATACTCCAGCAGACACTTTCTCCCCTTGGCTTCCCGTGAGATGGCAGCGTAGCATTCTGCATGAAGTGGTGGATGGGGAATGACAACACAGGCCTGTCTTCAGATGCTCACAGGGGCAAGGCCGGATATATTTCTTCCTTGCTATTAGGTGTCCTTAAAATTCACTTTACTTTGCAGAGAAGCAAAATATTAAGCTGGAGGCAATGGCATTCATGTAAAGAACCCCATGTCCTGGGCATAAAGCAGCAAGGTCGAGCGGGAAAGCCAGCACGTAGGACTGCTTCTTGTGGGTCATTTTATTGTCAAAATCTCTCGGGTCTTCCTTCTCCCAAAGTGATAAAATCCGCAAGAGCAAAAGCTTCTCACAGGCCACGACGTGTGTCCCCCTAGCTGGTTCTAATCTATCCAGTCAAATTAGTGTAAAACACTGTGTTTCTATATTACTTTGCAAGCAAAATCTAAATTACCACCTTTTGGTGAAGGTCTGGCTGGTAAGCACCAGTTTCCGTATCAGATGGGAGTGCGTTGAAGTACAGTGCGATTCAGGCACTTAACATCACTTACAATTTTTGAAATAACATCAAATTTCCCCATCTTGTATCCTAGCAAAATCAACATGGTAGTGGGGCCTTGATACAAATTTAGGGCCTTATCTAAATTTAGGTCCACTAATACTAAAGACAACAGTAGCTGTTTTCTTCATGGACCTTCAAGCTGTCCAAATGGTCTTTCCCAAACACATTACACCTTATCCCAGGTGGGCCTCGATGCCTTTTAAAACAGCCTGCTTAGGACAGCCCTTACTAGCTATGACAGATTGAGACTAGTCTATATGTATAGTGACCCAGAGGCTTCTGCTTCGCTTGTTTCTTCTTTCCTTTCCCTGTCCTTTTCCCTTTCTCTTCCTGTTTCCCCTTTCCCTTTGCTTATTTCATCTTGGCTTTGCTTTCCTTCTCTTTGCCTTTGTCTTTTCTTCTCGCCTCTTTCCCTTCCTCCCTCGCCTGCCCTTGGTGATCAGACCCTCATTTCTGTCAATGTTTTGCGCAGCGTGAAGAAGGGCAAGGCAATGTGCTGCGGGACTCGGGCACAACATCGATTAATCGTCCCCCTTCCCCCTTTCCTTGGCGCCTTATGCCGAGCAGGGAGGACGGCCGCGGTGACCATGGATGCCCTTCACTCCGGGAGTCCGTTTTAGGGAGCCAGACTGCAACGGGGGCTCTGCCAGAGACGGCGGGCGACAAGTCAAACCTTCAAGTGCTTTGGGTGCTGAAGCTGTGAATGAAACGTGAGTTTCGGGTAGGCAAAATAAAACAAAACAAAAATAAACCAAAACAAGGTTAAGAGCCCGCGCTCCCCCGCCCCCGCGCAGCGCTCGGTGCCACTCGGCGGTGGCACCTGC
>VZSV01000057.1:207957-218185 GCA_013398735.1 Nothocercus julius
CCGCGGCCCTCATGGCCGCCCCGCGCCCCGCCCGCGAGCGTTACGGGCCGTTCCCTTCCCTGCGCCGTTGCGGGCTCTGGCGGGAGCCCGCCGGGCTGGCCGGCGGCTCCTTGCAGCGGCGCCAGGGGAGCAGGCCGTGGGCCCCCTCTCCCCTCGGCTGGGGCAGGGAAATGTCTGCCTGGGCGTGTGGTGGCGCCGCAGCAGAGGAGGGGAGACGCGGGGGGCAGCGGTGCCGGCGGCGCGGCCTGGGCGCGGAGCTGCTGCGAGGCGGCTGCTGGTGGGGTCACTCAGGAGGGGCGTGTGGAGCCGTTCCTTCCAGCGGCTGCGCGAGGAAGGAGTCAGAAAGGCAACATTCAGGAGGTGCAGGTCTGGTCCCAGCAGACAGACTTGCACTGACTTCTGTCAGATCGTGGTGCCACTCGAAATTTATTCCTGACATCAGCTTTACTGAGTAATATCTGTTGCCTTAGTGACACCATGACTGAGGCAGCTCCAATAAAAAGGCCAAGACACCCATTTCTGTGCAAAGTATTTAGACGCCCAGTACAACGTCTGCCAGGAGCAGCTCCCTCAGCATTTTCACTGGAATCAGGGAGGATTCGTGGAGTCCATCGGGTTCTTTCAGGACCATCTCTGTGCAGCCGGGTCGGTCACTCAGCTAATGTTGCCCATTGGGCCTCCCGACTTGCGTGTGAGGGCAGAGCCTTAGGGATCTCTGGAGAAAGCAGAGTGCTAAGCAAAGAGGTGTGCGATGCCATCCCACAGGGAATGATGAGGTTTCAGAGTAGGGTTTAACACCCTGCCGACTTTAACTGCCTTCACTGTGAGCCATTCGCGTGACAAAGCCACAGTTAAGCAGACTGCGCTGTGCCCTGTCGTGCCTCCTTCTGCAGTGTGACCGGGCTCCTGCCCTGCCGCAGGGAGAGCCCTGCGGAGTGGCCTTAGCATCTACCTGCATTTCAGAGTATCCCAGCACCTTTAAAGACAAGAGGATGCTTCCTGCTTTAAATATTTGTAGTTTGCTTGCTAGTGCTTTTTACTTTTGGGGGAGTTTTGGTAATCTTAGAGTATCAGCTTTCAGTTTGTGTCACCGAGGTTTTTTTTTTTTTCATGCAGGCTGTAAAGTATTTCAGTAGTTCGTAGTTGCACATGATGCGTCAACAGAACGGTAGCTCTGCAAGGGTCTAATGAGATCTTGGCACATCAGCTTCAGTTGTCATTTTCTGCCCTTTTGTGGCATAACTTTTACGCGTGCTAACACAGAATAAAATGCAATCAGTATATTTAGTCGTCTTTTAACTCTGCTTAGCAATAGTACAATGATTTCACAGAAAAACAGGTGAGGACAACAGGAAATATTGGAGATATCTCCTCCTGCCACTCAAATGACTAGTCCTTTACTTTTTCTATGCATTTGCTCATTAATTGATTTTTTTTTTTGCTTTGTACAACTAAATCTTTTTTTTTTTTGCTGTGATGTCGTACAGGTAGGCTAAATTGATTGTATTTAAATTATTCCCTAAGAAGTTTCCAACTCTTTACTGTTGGAACCACAGCCATCAAAGACTTACCTGTTCCTCTCCTTTCTGTCTCCTTAAAGTCACTAAAAATAAGCAACTGTCAATAACACATCGGAAGGCTAAACAATAACATTTTTATTTTTAGGGCAAAAGAAAGTGCAAACATTAAAATAGATTAAAGATCTAGATGATCTCAATGTCATTTGCTGCAGTCTCTTTCAACTGCTCTGTGGTGCTTATCAGCAAGAAGAAATATTTTAGGTGTAGAAGTAGTTACAGAATCTTCTTTGGGGATGTGAAGAATTGAAATGTAAACATCATTCCATGGTACAAAACATAACCCTTGTTTATCTTTTCCATTTACATTTCTCCTTCTGATTGTAAAGGATCCAGCCCTTCCTTTTGCCAGAGAAATGTCTATGCAAGTGAGAAGCTCTTAGGTCTAGATCCTCATATTTTTGTCCTGCTCCTGCACATTACCATGACTGCAATTGTTGGGAAGCGTGGGAAGTGTCATACGGAGCAGTTATAATTGCACACAAGCACATATTTTGTTCATAGCTTTCATCTATAGTCGTGTACAAGTTACTCTGCTCTATTTATGGAAAATATACAGTAGGTATAGGTAAAATACTTAGATTTGCATTTTAATGCTGCTCCTTCAAGAAAGGTATCTTGAGAATTGCCAAAGTGCCTTTCAGAAGAAAGCAAATTGAAATAAGTATCACAGTGAAGGAAGCAACAGAGGAAGTAAGAAGCACGGTGAAGGCGAAAGCTTTCCCCATGAAGCTTGCTCAAGTCATTAAAGGGATGTCTACATCCTATTTTGCAGGCAGTCAAGCACTCATCTTGAATGCATTCTTATCCAAGCACAAACCCTATGAAAGGGGGTTTGGTGCTGAGCAGGTTCTTAAAATATTAACATTTAAAAGTTTAAACAAGAGCAAAAGCCCTACTGTACTGCGCAAAAGGTACCTAGCAAGTTTAGTGGCAGTGGGCATACTATGGAAAGGTGTGCTTCCCCAGCAAGCAATTTAAATAAAACCCGAATAAAGTGTATGTGTGTTCATACACACATTCAAGCGGTGTGGTGGAAATGATGTGTTAGTGCTACTGAACTGCCCATTGCCATCCATGTTTTAACTGGCGCCTTGTTTCATGTAATATGCAGCTTATTCAGTCTCCATCAAAGGTTCCTTCCTGTTGCCATTAACATCGATGTCAGTTTTGCCTCTTCAGCAAGATCTTTTCACCTCCTACGTTTTATGTTACTGTTTTTATATGAGCATAAAGTGGAGGCTTCTCAAGCAGAGTGAGGCCTTAACTCAGCCTTGAACTGAGGTGGCCAGGCAGGGAAGGGGCTAATTTAAGGCTGACCCAAACTTCTGTTGTCTTGGATGGGAGAAAATTTAAAATATGATGAAGTTTATGACACTTGAATTAGAAAAAGATGCTGTGTGTGGAGTTACTGTGGAATCACTTCATATATAAATAATTTTCTATGTATTCGCTTCTTTGTCTTACTTTGAAGAGGAAGGTGAGGTCAGGAATAAAAACAGTGAAGACTGTGAAACACACACAGATGTGGAGGACATAGGGATTTTGGATTTAGTTTAACAGGTCTAACTGATATTCAATATTTGAGATTAAAAATAAGAATTTCTACCCCACTCTACAGCCAATATATGAACCCCTTTGCATTGTCTTTTCTTTGACAGTACTTGAGACTCTGCTGAAAACAGACACACATACTGTCTATTTTTGGGAACTATTCCTTCTCTCCCACTCTCCCCACAGGACTTTTGTTCCAGATGATAGTCTCCTAGCAGTATTTTCTTAAGGCATACTGCTTTATACTGCATGACTCAATGCATTTTAAATTCAGGCTGTAGCTAAAAGCACTGACCTGCTAGTGTGATTTAGCAGTAATGCTGTTGTAATTCCATGCAGGTCTGAAACATCTGGCAGTAACATGGTTCCAAGGAAAGCTGCCTGCCTGTTCAAGGTCCTAGAATATCTCAAAGATAAGGAGCTCTTGCCTATAGGGAGCATAGTTTAGCATTGCATTTTTCACTGCCACTAGGATTGAGCACAGTCCTTATCTCTTGCAGCTCTGCAGGAGTTTTTATGTGGAAATCCAGGCTTCAGAATTGATGCTGATTTAAAGCATCCCCCCCCCCCTTTTTTTTTGATAATATCTCTTTTTTTCCTGCCCTAAGACTTCCAAGCTGACAACTGCCATTGACCCTATATGCATGGAGTTTTGGAGGATCATGTGGAAACTGATACCAGCATCTCAAAGTGATCATTCTTCACTTAGCACCTCTCAAGTCATTTTGATTATGATGAAGATTTGCTGATGGCCCTCAAAACAACCAACTCAGCCCCTCTGCGCTTCTGGCAGGTTGACAAATGATACTCCAGGAGTTTGCTACATGGGTTTGCTACTCTTAGCTGGTTCATTTCTCTCTGACCATTCTTTTTTAGGCTATCAAGTAAACCCTTTAAATAACTGCTGAATCTGAGAGTGCAGATTTGCTACTTGTGAAGTAATATTCTAGTCTCCTGTGTTAGCTTTATTACTGTAATAAATTACCATCTCATACTTGTGTTCCTGTATCATGTTGCATTGAATTTGTTTAAAGTATTATAAATATTAGAATATGCATTACTGACAATATCTGTACGGCTGATTGCTGACAGGTTGTTTTAAGAGCCAGTTAATCATAAAATCTCTCTTGGTTGTTTTGTATGTATAGCTGGTAAGAAGAATATATTAAGAGATAGAAAAGGCAGTTGAACATCTCTGCAGCAACAGCTTTCTCTTCTAGGACAGCCATAATTAAGTTTGACCTGGTCTTTTCATGAACATAAGTGTTTTCCTTTCAGTCTACTATTTTTTTTTTTTTTTGAGCAATTGCAGGTATATGGGACAGGACATCTGAAAGCCTCAGATAATTTATTCTCAGCTGGAACACTAACAGGATCACTTGTGAAAGATTGTTGATATGGGGAAGGATTGAGTCAGTGAAGTTTGAATCACCACTGAAAAGCTTTTCTGAAAATAAAAGTAACATCATCTAAAGGTTTTTGATAAAAAAAATCAAAAAATACAGTATTAATACTGAGAACTTCTTATTAGAACAGTTGTTTCAAAGTTTGCTGGAAAGCTTTCAGACTTACTATCACCCCAAGGATGTGACTTACTATTACCCATAAGGAATTCTGTCTACTTGAAAAGCTCATGAGCAGTTTCTTTTCATTGTAAAAAATTAATAGTTACTCACCTCTGCTGAAGCTTCTGTCTCCATGTTTTATCATGGCAGTTTCTTGATTCTGGAAAATTTTAATGTAAATGCAAGAAGCTAGAAAGGGGTGAGCACACCCCAACATATAAGCTAAAGGGTTTTGTGTCTCAGACCAAGGTATGATTAAAACAAAGCTCATTTGATATAGATTTTCATCAGTAACACAATCAAACCACCTATTTTGCACTTCTCAGAGAAGGGACAAAACCCCATGAAGTTGGAGTGCACGTGCATGGCAATCACATGAAGTTTGCTGGAGGGCTTTTGGGAACAATGTGGTTATCGTTTTTGAAAACTCTAACAATAGTTTGAGTTGGAAAGAAAATGATGTGTCAGTAAATTGGTCTCAATGCCTTGGTGTTGTGATGGAGAATCACAAAACATACTGTGGATTTTTTTAGACATTTCAACTATTTCTCCCTCACATGGACCACGTTTTGATTATTTTTAGTTCTAGTTAGCAACCTGGGAACTGTTGACCTGGCATGTCACTGCAAAGTGCAGGTGAATGGGAATGTGCTTCAAACATTGGACTGAAATGTTAAGCTGTATTGGATCAGACCTTTAATTCATAATAAACCTAGTCAAGTGTGTCAGTTTATTTTAGCCAAGGCTTTGGCTTGATGGGCACATCTCATTGTACAGTGGTACAAATCAGGATTAACACAATCAAAATTAGTATATAGCTCCTATAAGGAACAGAAGGCAGCTCTGCATCTTGCTTAAAACTGACCTGAAGCTTTTGGATTTCTAAATCTCAGTCTGTTGAATGCACCACCAAACCCATTTGTTCAATTTCATTAGACAAGCAGGTCCTCATAAAGAGTGAAAGCAAAAGTGTTTTTGTCTCATTACAATGACTTCATCCATATCCATGTACTATTTTCAATAGAAGGAGGGCTCAGGTTTTATCTCCCTCTAACTGAGCACTTCTCTGCCTACTCATATGGCAGGCAGTGAAAGCAATCTAACCTGCTTTGCCAGTGGGATCTAGGGAGGTTCAACCCAACGTTTACAAAAGGAATCTGAGGCTTTTTTCCAGTAGCTGGATTTGGGATAAAATATATTAGTATTTCAGTCCTAGTGCCTTGTTTTGAAGAGCAATAGTAAGGAGTTAATCTGCTTTCCAGATTAACGATTAAATCTTGTTCCCCAAATTTCAGGAACACAGACGTTCAGTGACGCCAACCTTTTGACATTTGCCTGCTGGGACCAGGGGGGAAGAATGAGGCTACTTAAGAGCATATCAGACAGAGAGAAAGTCCATGCTCTCCTCCCCACCCCTGCCCCAAATCACATTTCTCCCAGTCCATTGCTGCCTGAAGAGCAGGGGCTTTTCACTCCTTAACTAAACCCTTCAGCCGTGCTGAAGTTTTGCTGTAATGTTAAATAGGGGAGAAGGTTCTTACCTGCTGGTTTTAATGGAAGCAATTTTATTTACAAATCTGAAATTTGTTTACCCTGTCTTAAAAAAAAAAAAAAAAAAAGACCTGTAGCTTCTGATTAGGATTGCAAAAAAGGGTGATCAGTCCTTAGAAAGAGGATGGAGTATCTAGAAAGATCTGAAAGATTTAAGGGCAGAGGTTGGGTCCCAAATTCAGACTCTTCAGGAATGTGCAATTATTGGTGAAATTATTAGCATGCACATGTACAAGTTCAGTGGAGTTAGTTATTTTTTGTGTTATGTTAAATCTTGAGAGACTGAAACAGGACATAATTTCAGGTCCTTATATGAAGCACCTGACTCCCCTAATAAGAAGAACTAAACATATATTTTCTGGAGAGAGTAGAGGCAGTTTAATCTCATCACACACTCTATACACTGACATTACTAGGGTGGTGACTAACACTGATCAATACAAACCCAGTCTTCCAGGACAGAATATGCCATTTCATTTTGTCCCACACTTTTGTGTTTATCATAAGCTTCACAGTATCAAAATGCCATATTTTACATATATCTCAGTTACCAAAATTCAGGCTTCTGTCAGCCTAGTAATCATTTGAACAGTTAAGTTTCTATACACATAATCAAGAGGGAGAAAAATATTTCGACTAGAGGATAGTGTTGGCAAGACAGCAAAGAGGTATCCACTCTCACAAACATTCAGTCTGAGAGTAAAAAGCATTAGAACAGCTTTCTGCTGGCCTGGTAGGAAAGAAACCTAGCTTGAGCTCACAGCTGAATTAGATGGGTAGTTGTAAAGTACCTTGAAAAAGTAATCTGGAATAGGTGGGTCTGGACTTGAAAGAGGCTTTTGCTTCTAGGTCTGCATTTCTAAACACCAAGTGGGACCAAGAACTTCATGGGCAGAAAATAAAATGTATATGCTGATCTTTGCAGAAACAGGCTGTAAAATAGTACCTCCAACAACCGTCAAACAGTAGATTCCAGCTCTTCCTTTTTACTGTGCTAGAATTGTAATCATCTTTGATGTCTGCTGTCATTCGAATCTCAGATTAATTTCTCAAAATAGTCAGTATGGTTTTGGAAAAAAAGTTAGAAGTGCATGGAGGCAATAAAGTGAGAACTGTAAAATGCTAGAAGAGCATGGTGGCGGAGCAGGCAGGCGGTATCACATCCCTGGCAAACAGAGGCAAGAGCTAAATCTTACATCTTCTTTTCCCTCAATAGCAGGTAAGATGCAGGGCTTAGATGAGGGAAAGACAGAAGGATACCCACTGCAGCACAGATAGCATGAGTAGCCCCATTAAAATTAATTCATTATTCCCATTTATACTGATTCTTGTGCACAGAGCCTGACATTCCTTATTCTCAAAAGTCTTCTAATGCACAAGTAATATCTTATCTCCTTGTATACGTTTAATAAAAGATCATTAATAAGTGTCCAGCTAAGAAACCTACTTCTTTTAAGTCCCATGCAAGACACCAACCACTTTGTACACAGACATACTGCTGAATTTCCACCTCATGCTGTTATAGCTGAAAATCAGAGCATCCGTTTTGGCCCCTGAAGAGATCATAGGATTTTTCTCCCTATGTCCCAGTTTATGCCTAGACAGGGCAGATGCAATTGGAGCAAACACTCCCACTGACTTAGCAGCTGTAAACAGGCACTATTTGAATTGCATCAGAATTAATACATGAACTAGAATTCACAGTAATAAAGAAGAAAGAAGAAACCACAAAATGTACAGAGTCAGAGAGGACAACATACAGTGGCTTCTATTTTCACAGGGACCTACGACTGTTTCACTTCAATTCTAAGTATTTTGTCTTCATCTGTGTCCTTGTAGCACGGGAATAGTTCCAGTTATCTACTTCTTAGGGTCAATATGAAGATCCCAGGCAGCTACACAGTATTTGCATGGGCTCCAAGGAATAGAAGATGATACAGGAAAACTGAATGTTTTTTAGTCAGATAAGTTTGCAGCTATTATGGCTAGATTTTCTCATTGTGGCCATCTGGCTTTGGTGATGTGAGGCCTCATTAGCATCAGTCAGCATATGCAAAAGAAGTCATACCCATGTGAATATTCAAAAGCATGACCTCTTGTTTAATCCTTTATTTCTCGTAAAAGTTTATTTTTAGAAGGATATTTTATAAGCTGTACTTCTGTATTTTTGGAGTCATTGCATATTGTTAAAATAGCTTGTTAATAAGAGTTCTACTCCTGCATAAGCAGTTCGGGTGAGGAGATTGATACATCAGTTACTATAGACTGAAATTTGCCAAGAGTGATTAACAACTTAAAGAAGGGGGAAGGAAAGTCCTGCATTAAGACGATTGACACTTCTTCATCTGGAAGAGTGTGCTGTGGCGGTGGCCATAGACAAAAATAGAATAGGATTAATAGAAGAACAGCAAGTAGCTAAAACTAAGGTCAAAGAGGAAATGGGGAGATGTACTAGAAATGTCTCACCCCCCACCAGATAGGAAGAGATAGGGTTATAGACTTAAGGAGTTTCCCAGTGGCATACACCTGTGCAAAGGAATATCTGTTCACACAAGGGAAGCTGCCAAAGGTGGCTGAAGTAATAAAAAAGTGATTTAAGAGATCAAGGACTAAGCTTTAAAATATGAGAGCAAGTTGTAGTAACCTTTTCTGGTTGCTTACTGGTATTAAATGTATACTGCTAGAGCTAAAATAAAAGATAAACTGTAGAAGGAAGTTACAATAATGCTAACGTTAACAAAATTAGGTGAAGTAGTGAAAACAAGATATCTCAAAGCACTACTGAGTGGGGAAACAGAATAGCTATAAAGCTGGGTGGCCAGTGGTGACTGCTCCACGGCAACTGGCTTGACTGAAATGCAGCTACAGGCTCTACCTGCTGCAAATTACTGCAACTCTGCTCATACTCATGAGCTGCAATTGCCTGTGTTTTAGGCTGAGGGAAGCTAGTGCACAGAGATGTGGAAGATTTTGAACGAGAAGAAAGGAAATAGAAAGCCATGACTATAGAGGCTTTTGTATGACAAGTTGTAGTGTCTAGGAGGCTTGTTCTTCAAGGGCTTTGGGGTTCAATCAGGTGAGTTCCCCTTGGAGTTTTGAGGCATGGGGTTGTAATAGAAAAGCATGTGTATATTATATGTATTTATTTCGGTGTGTTAGTGGATTTTATTTCTGGCACCCTCAGGTAGATCCTCTTTTCTTCATTCTCTTGTAGAGAAAGGATGAGGGTCAGTCTGCCCCGAACAGGGAGGGAGCAAGGCTTGCCCAGGACCCCAGCGAGCCTTTTGTCAAAGGCAAAGCAAACAGAACTTGAATATAGTGCATCTCTTCTTTTTGTCTCTGATTGAATGCTGTTTGGAAAAGATATGGCTAAAACTTAAACCTGGGGAATAAACCATTGTCTATCTGTATAATGTAGTAATTTCTTGTTGCTCTGTTTGCTGTGTGTTCTACTGGAACTGTGTGGTGTAACACACATGGCAGCAGCAGCTCTAAGCAGTTGCCTAGCAGGAGTTGCATGTTAAATATAAGAGATGTACTTAGTGTGGGGGACTGTGGAGTTCAGCAGGGTGCAGAGGTAGATAGTGATAAGGAGCTGACATGCTCTGCTAGTGAGGACAAAGTAGAAGATTGTGCAGGAAGAAGGCAGCAAAATCCAGGAAGAGCTGGAAACACAACACAGCAAACTGTTTACCAACTGGGCATTGTATTGCTCAGGTAAAAGCAAGTACTTTCTGTAATACTCCATGGAGGGGGTAGGCAAAGGCTTCTAGATGTTTAGAGAAGGGGGAAAAAACGCTTCCACATGAAGTCTGTCCCTAATAATTATTCAGGAGAGCTGGCTGTCCTTGTCCTCAGTTTTAAAACTAACTGAAGGTTATCCTGGAAAAAAAAAAAAAAAAAAAAGAGTAGCATCTCAAAATGCATTAACTATTGATATATCTATTAACCATTCCTGAGTGCTTGCAAAGAAAAAAAAAA
>VZSV01000057.1:225691-238569 GCA_013398735.1 Nothocercus julius
CCGCCCCGCGCACGCCGCCTGAGCCGGCCACGTGTGCTGGGGCTGAGCTCACAGGAGCGCTCCCAAATCCAAGCTTGGATGCTGTTAAGCAGTTTAAGCTTCTCTGCAGACTCCTTTTTTCCCTAGGAACTCCACGTTATACTATTACAGCATCCATATGCTAGGACCCGCTCATTCAGGCACTGTGGAGTGTCCTTGCTCTGGATCTTCACATCTGTGGTCTAATTCCTGTGCAATTCTTGCTGCTCGCTTTGTGCTAGTGTTGTCAAGCTTAAATAGTTCTCCCTCCCTTTACCTGCCATATTTACAATGGGAAACATTGTCCTTTGAGATTTGTTCAGCCTCTGGCTTCCAGTATCTCCAAAGATGCAATCCATCTTAGTTGCCTCCTGGTAACTTCTCTTACAGGTGATCTTGCATGAATTCATCTCCTCCATGAGTTAAGAGAAGAATGTACTGCATTTCTGAGGAAAGCTAACTGGTGGCATTATTTTCTAACTTTTCTCTTTACAATGTAACCATACTGAGAGATTCAAACTTCCGTGCTGTAAAAAATGTAATTGAATGCTTTACACATTACAACAACATCTAAGCATTCTGTAACAAAAAAAAGATTTTTTTTTTTTTGCTAGCAATTGTGGAACAATTACTGTAAGGAATATTGTTTGGTAGGGAACCAATGGCAGGGAAGGGCTAAGACCTAAATGAATCCTTGTGGTTGAATTTCTGTGAAACATAAAAGCTCAGAGATTATTAGTTAAGTACTGTTGCCTAAATCTATTACCATAAAATGGTTTATTACTGAATGGATGCTTTAGGTATCAGTGAGTCTAAGGGTATCATAATTCTTATAATTGTTATATTTTGGTACCCACCTCTGATACACTGATACCAGAGGCTGAAACAGCTGAAAATAAGTGGAAGGGATGTAGGCCCCACTACATGAAGCTCTTACCTGGGCTGCAGAAACATTGCACAGCTCTGACTGACTTCAGCCATCTGTGTCGAGTTCCCAGGCTGCAAGAAAAGAAATCTGTCTTGGTAGCTGTATGAGACCGAATTTACATTTCTGAATTAGGTGGCTAGAAATTTCCTTGTCATGTTTTGTTGGGGACTAGCTGAAATATTAGCTTGTTAACTAGCATTTCCCAAGTAAATCACTTGGCTGTATATTCCTGGTTTATCTTAGCATTTAGCTCTGATCATATGGGTAGTGATGCAGATCCCAAGGTCACTTGGAGTGCAGATGTCAGTATGTGTAATCATGCACCTGACTTGGTACTGAGCCACTCGACGTTATTAACTAGCTTGTGCTTCTAGTATGAGCAGTTTTCTTGGGAAAAGGATTGGGTGAGCAATTGTCTGTTGTGTTCTCTGTGTCCGTTATCAAGCCCTTTCATTAACTGCATTTACATTAAGTATCTGAGATACTGAATTCATACTAAACTGGTAAAAGGCTCTTAGGGAAGCATACAACTTTTAAAGGAAATTTATTTTCTTAAATGTTTGGAATAAGTATTTGGCTTAAAATATAACTTAGGCTTTGCTGGATGTCATCATTAAATTTAATGCAAAAATATCTATTACATCAAGTCTGAACTTTGTCTTCAGCACTAAACCAAATCCCAGGTTCTTCCAAATTTCATGATAGTTCAGACAGAACTTAATGTTGAACTTCTAGACTGGTTTCGCATTAGCACGTGGGGAGATGAACTGGCTACAGCGGTTTGCAAAGTAAGAACAGGTACAGTACTTCTTCTTTGATGGTCATGGATTCATTTATGTAGGAAGTAGATAATGTTCTCAAACATGTTGCTCATGTATTATGCAACACGTTTCCCTAATGAAAGCTAGGTAAGAGGAAGGGCAACTAAAATTTCAAGGCTCTTCTCCTGAGGAACAAACAGCGCCTGCAGCCAGCAGTGCCTTCCATGGCTTCCTGTCATTGTCTTAATCATAAATATTTAATACCCTCTGGCTGAAATCCTTTCCCCACTTTTGCTGCACTGTGATATTCCGACTTTCTGCTCCAGCAGCTTCCAGGCGGGAGAAAGAGGGACTCAACATACCCCTTGCACCTGGAGTCTTGCGCAGGCACAAACAAGATTAAGCTCTTAAGAGAGTTACTGGTGCAAAATGTGAGTGTGCTGGATATTTTCCAAAAGGAAAAACTAACCAAGTTTTAGCTAGCCATCACCAGTTTGATGGGTCTTACCTTTTTGCTTGTTAATGTGTCCAGCCTTTTCCCTGCACACAGTTTTCCTGATGTTGGTGTAGTCCTTCACTTAAAAACAGCCAGTGGTTTGCTGATGTGGGCCTGTCAGCCACAGGGAAATGCTCTGGTTTTCATGTACTCTCTTAGGATGGTAACTTAAGATACAGTCCAAAAAGCCCAATCCCAAAAGCCAAATCCTTGCCTCCTGCCATGGGCTTCTGGTGAGGCTTGAAGCAGGTGCTGCCACTTCCTTTTCTATTCCCTATTGGAGAAACAAATCTGGTCTGGATGGGGCAAGTGGAAGAGGGGACATAAGCTGCCAAAGGGGCGAGGAGCCTGAGAAGCTGCCATGAGAGCCTTATGAGGAGCTGCTAAGGGATTTGCACCACTGGGGCTACTAAGGATGAAGGAAAAATGGAAAAACATATTCCTTCCTTCCTTAAAGCAGTAGAGATTTTTATTAGCTGAACTGACAGCTGAAATAATTCTTGCTTTGTGTTTATCTTATTTTATTCACTTGAAATCCAAAACACTTGCTCTCTCTCCTGCCTGTTTAGAGGTGAGGAGCATAAGTAAAATAGAAGCAAAACCTTCCTATACCTGCAAAGACAAATTAAGGCCTTAATAACCCTTTACATTACACCTGACCTCCTCAAAGGGAGCAGAGCTTGGCTTATTGTAGCTTTCTGCTGGGATTTCCCTGGAAATCTGTGCTATGAAACAGGGGTGCAGGGAGGGGGCAGCCTGGGAGCTGGGCAGGTGCTGGTGTTACAAGCTGAAATGCAGAATACTGCCAAATTCCCTGTTTTTGCTGCAGTGTGTTGGAAAGCTCCAACCCGAACCACGGCAGCCTCTGTGCACAAGGGTACAGGTAGGCGCAGCCCACACACCTGGCTTTGCTGAACCCGGTGCCAAGCAGTTTGAAAGGGCAAAGCGGGTGTTTCACAGATCACCACAGGCATCCCTCTCACCACTTCTGAGCCCTGCTAGTGCTGGAGAGATCTTTGGAGGGCTACTGCTGTTTCCCTCCTCATGCAGCCAGCGCAAGACAGAAGGAACGACATGTCCCTGTGCTGCCACTGCAGGAGAAGTATCTCTATAGGTACCTGCACGATGGGCAGCTGCTCTCGTCGTGCACTGCCCTGAGCTGCAGCCAACAGAATTAACGGTGGCAGTGCTGGGAATGCTTTTGAGCAAAAGGTCAGTGTGTATTTGGTAAATCTTTCTAATCTGGCACTGGCTGGAAGCCGGTGTTAATGACCTCGGGGCTTCTTCTACAAGAAACATCTGAATATAGATAGCTTTACATCATGAGCCTATAAAGGGGAAAATATTTTTGTTGTTGTTTTAAATTGTTCTCTTAGAAATCAAGATCAGCTGTGCTTGCAGCTGATATGCTTAAAGCTGTCAGTAAATTGTAATAGGAAGAGATACATTACAGAAATGAAAAAAAAGCAACTGTGTGCCAGAATGCTAATAGAAGACTGTGTGCCAAAGATATTTTTAGCTTCAACCAATGTTAATACAGAGAAACAAGCCTCCGAGGTGGGAGGAGAGAAGGCTGTTTCTGCTTTCTTCTAAGGATTAGTTGCAGTTGTGTTAAGGAGATTTCTGAAGGCTGTTTTTGAAATATTCCTGTAATAGATATACTGTGCTTGATAGCTACATACATGGCTCACAAATAGGCTCATTAAGCGTGATTATCTAAGGTGAAATTCTAGCTCTTTTATCAGACTTACTATTTACCTTGATCAGTGGGGTCATTCAGAGAAGAGTTCCTTATTCATGTTCAAAAAATCAGAATCCAGTCTAGCTGGATCCACCACCCCATGTTCACAGATATTTTTTTTTTTAATTGCTATAACATTATCACATCTCTGAAGTTTCAGGAAATGCAAAGGAGGATACTGGGAGAGAGGAGTGGACTGGCTATGTGTGTTTTTAAATGTAAGGTTTTCTGTGTTCTCCTTTAGACTTCATTTTGAACAGGAAGTCATCTTGAGCTGAAAATTCAAAAGAAATTTTCAAGTGGATAGAAACTGCTTTCATCTCAATGGCTGAAGGTGCAGAATAGAGACTGTACAAACTTTCCTAGGTTTGCACAGTAAAGTTTCCGTTTCTACCCTGTTGCCTTGTATGTCAAGTGTATCTAATATGTGGATATAAGGAAGACAATCTAAATTCTCTTAACTACCTCACATGCTGAGAACTTGTGTTCCCTGTGTTCTAAAGTGTCCAAGTGTGTTTTGAGCTTGCTGGAAAGTTGGCAGGCTGTGCTGATAGCAGCTTTAAAAAAAGAATTGAGGAAAGACCACGGAAATATTGGATAGTGCATCATCATGAATGCTTAATAGAGGTGCAGAAACTCAGTTCTCAACTCTCAAAACTGTTTAACCCCAAAATAAGAAGCATTTGTGCTTAGTAGAGCAAGTTCACACAACTTGAATAAGTTGAGGATGGAGGTAATATAAAATGCATGTGTGTTTACTGCTGCAGTGGGCTTGCAAAGTGCATTTCTTCCTTCCAAACACCTTACTGGTGCTTATGTGGTACATTTAACTTTTGTCCCACTAGCAGGAAGAACTCAACGACAAGCTTCTTGGATTACGTCATTAATTCAATCTTAGTGCAAATATATACATATACAAGTTTTAGAAACCTGGAACATACAGAATTTAGGCAGTTTTCAAAGTTAGAACCTAAGAATTTGAGACGTGCCAGATGTCTGAGCCAGCTTTCCCTGCACTTACTGCACTTGGAGGGGGTTTTAGGGAGAGTTTCAGGGAGAGCTGGAGAGGTTCCCTGGGCTTACAGGAACTGCAGCACTTACCTGTTCAGAATTCTGGTGATGAACAGGAGCTGCTGGAGCCGAGTTTTCAGACTTAGTCAGGTTATTAGATCAAATTTATGTACTGCCCGAGACCGATCTTCAGGCCCAAGGCACATAATTGATTCTCAGTCAAGATATATATCATCAGAGACTATATAGTATATACTGGAAAACTCCTTGGAAGAGTCCAGGTTGTGGCGACAAGCTACTAGCAAATACAAGAGGGTATTTTGAGAACAGTTGACAAAAAAGTAACACAAGACTTTAGTGTCTATTAAGGCTTTTTTTAGCCTTACATTGAAAGAACCAACACTTGTTTTGAGAGGCATCAGGTACTAGAGCCCCTCATGTTTCATCCCATTGATCCAGTCTACTGGACTATGCTTATTTTGAAAATGTTGCCCTAAGTTTTAAGTGGCTGCATAGAATTAACTTTAGGGATTTTATTTTTTCCTGTCTTCCATAAAAGATTTCGTGAGATGGTGATTTTTGCCAGTTTTATAAACAGTCTAGAAGCTGGGGCAGGGGAGGAAGGGAAGATTTTTTTTTTTCCTTTACTCTCCAGTGATAGGTTCAGCTGTAGTATTTAGTTGATGGTGGCTATGAAGCATGAGGCAGAAGAGATTATATTTGGCTCTGTCTACACTTTATTGGCTCAGCATTATCAGCAGAAGCTGCTTGTTTTTGCATTAAGTGAGCAGGTACAAAATGACTTGTGAGATGGAGAAAGCTATTTTGGGGTAAGTGCAGTTCCTCTTGTGGTCTCACCAGGGTTATATGCAAGGGCTGTTACAGGAGACAAACATTAGGCCTTCATTTTGCTCTTCAGAGAAGTAAAAAAAGCCTCTTTGGGGTGCATGTCTTAACTTGGACCACAGGCAACCTGAGGCACCTTCCCTTCCTGCATCTGAATACTTGGCCACCTCTTTGCTTTGAATAATGTGGCTGCTTTATATTCATATTGAGGAGAGTGCATTTTATTGGGTGGACTTAACTGTTATCCTTTAACTTAATAGGTTTGTCTGTTTATCTTTGTTTTTCTTTTGGTTTTTGTTTTGTTTGTCTTGAAATATCCAGGAATTGTGGGTGACTATGAATCTGAATCTTACCTACACATAGTTTTTTGCCAAACTGTGTCCTTTGTACTCCTACTGCTTTGGTGTCCTCTGCGAGGTATCTGTGACCTTCTGCTTGGGGCCGGTTCTTCTTCTCGGCACCGGTTCCTGCCTTCCTCTTCCAGCCGGGTTGGTCGTGGGCAGGGAGCACCGGGCCCCTGCAGCCCCCACTTGCAGCACACGGTCCTGCTCGGACTCATCCAGTTGCTCTTTGAAACACGCTGGGGAACAGCGTGTGCAGGGGGGTTGGACTAGATGATCTCTAGAGGTCCCTTCCAACCTTAACAATTTTATGATTCTATGATGTTTGGCAGTTGAGAACTTCCTGGTTTGTAATTTAAGACTAGACTCTGCCATCAAATAATTTAGCTTAAATTGGGGGTTAAATCCCAGAAAGAAGGGACTTAAATTCATGGGACACACACTCTTTCCAGTCTGATTAGCAAAGCCAAGGAAATGGCTCTCTGATCACTCACTTCTCTCATCCCAGTGGTTGGGGTTTGTATCTGTTAGACCTACACGTCTTCCATGTGTGCATGCAGTTCTGGTCCCCTATATAACTGACAGCTGCCAATGCTTAGTAGCTCTTAATTACTGATCCACATGCACTGTGAGTATCTCTCCATACATCACAGCACTGCAGTTGCTCTTCATAGCTACATCTCTCTGGTACCCAGGTACTCCCAGGACTGACCAGTATTTGTAGACGTCTCTCTTATCTGACCTCCTAGTTTGTAGCCAGACTGAAGTATAGCTTTATGTATTTGTACTGTTGTACTACAGTGGGGTTTGTTGTTTTGTTTTACAATTATATTAATGTAGTCATGAAACTTTCTGTAAGAATCTGGCTCTTGCTTTGGGCTGCATTTAGCTCTGCTCAGGCTTAAATGTAAATAAGCCCTAAATAAGCCCAGACTCCTGGGCACTCACCTGTCTTTCAGTCAGTCGTTCATGAAAAACATTGCATTTGTCCTCGAGATGGGGCTGAGAGCAGAGGGACAGGTAACCCCTCTCCAGCCTGATAACTCCTCCTGCAGAACAATCCACTGACTACCCTTCTAGGCAGCTCCTGCTGAGTTTTAAGTAATTTCTAAGATTGAAATCCATATCACAGAAGTCTTCTGACTCTGATTCCCTTCATCTTGTTAATGGTAATCAAGGCTAAGGAAATACTGACTTTTTTTTTTTTTTTCTTTTAGTAGTAGCTACATATCTCATAAACCTACACTGCATAGCTGTGTAGAGAAAAGGAGAGAAGATGCAGAACTTTGATCTGTTTAATTTCCTTTGCAATGTGTGGGTTATTTGATTGATGACAATTTTTTCTTTGTATCTTGGAGGTCGGAAAATAAAGTTCCTTTGCTCAATTCTCTTCTGTCATTCTTGTGAAAATTTATTTACTGTTAATAACCTTCTGGGGGCTACTTGTTCTCATCCTTTGGCACCTGAATATTTCCTCATCTGTGACTAGCATAGATGAAAATTTACTTCTTCAAATCTGTTTTTCAGCTATGCATAAAATAGTTTTCCTTCCTTGCTCTGCATCTCCATAACATCTGCTGCAACAGTACAGATGGCTTTTTGTGTTCTGACTTGAGCAGAGATGACATTTGAGAGGTTTTGAGAGGTTTAAATTCCCATGTCCCAAGTTCTGTTCCTAGTAGTACCTTTCCATAGCAACCTTGATTTGTTTGACCTGAACACAAGCTTTTGTCCTCTGGAGCTTTAGCTGCTGAGATGGACATGACTTCAGATTAACTTCCAACAATAAGATCTTATGGAAGAACTCGGGCTAACCTTAAGTTGCTCGTTTACTATCTTGGTGGTTCTAATGGAGCATGTCACTACAAAAAGATAACTTTTTGCAAGCATGTAAAGAATGTACCTATCCATTCAAGTGTCAGAAGGGAGTTCGCTTCCAATTCTTGTGTTTTATTTTGTCTCCAGGCTAGAATAAAACAGTATCTTTCCTGAGACTGTTTCCTGAGACCACACATAATGTCACTTTTGTATCTTACAGCACAGGCTGCTGATTTGAGGGGATAGATCAACCTGGGAGGGGTGACCCCATGCTGAAGTGCAGCCGTTGAGCTGCGCTGACTCCTGCTGTCCGTTGTGTTGGTCTGTAGGCCTGGTGGCAAAGCCTTGGGCTGGCCTCCTGCAGAGGCTTCGTGTTCAAGACAGCAACCACTTCCTAATGAGGATGGAGGAGGATGGGAGGGGTAATGGATGAGGAGATGGAGGGGTAACTCTCAGTTCCAGAGGTGCCAGTGTGTCCCCGATCGTGCTCTGAAGGGTGCCTGCGAGTGCTGTCTTTCACGTGTGGTGCTGTGCCACAGTTGCCAAACTTATTTTCACACTGTAGCTCGTCCACGTCTTTGTGTTGTCCTGGACTCAAGCCTGAGTTGCAGCCTAAAAAGACTTCAACTGCTTTTGCTTAAACTTCATGCAAGCAAGACCAACATGTTGTTCCCTCTTTAGATAACTCCAAAGTAAAGTATTCCATGTATTTCCTTTTTCCTCTTCTTACAGTATGTATTCCTGCTGGAATCTCATTCTTCTTGTTACTGTTGCATTTGAAAGACAGTTTTGAGTAAATGGCCTCTACAGGCCTTCTGGTTAGCCTCAAACCCCTTAGGAACTCTCTTGGGATAGCTTAGGAAATATCTCTTTTCCCTCTCTGTTTTATAACAACCTATTAAAAATGAGGAAATTTTTGTTTCTCTGATCAAAGCTAATTTAAAATCAGATTTGTTAGCTGTACCTGCTGAAAGCTTTCAGTTCTTGAAAGATGCCCTTTGCTGTCTACACAACTTGAAATCAATTAAAAATAAAACAAATCTGAAAAAAGAGCCAAAGGAGTAATTATCCTTGTAGTAATTTTTAGAAGATAGCTTCTTTTCTTTGGTGCAGCTTGCTTTTTCCTGAGGATGTCGGGTAACTGTCATCAGCTGGTCCCTGCTTGCATCCCCTCCAGCATGTGAAATATCTGTTTTGTCCCCAATAGCTTCATGCAGAAGAGAAGCAAGTAGTTTGTAATTGCAGTTTGCCTTACTTCAAGGCTGTGCATCATCTGCTTGTAAGTAGTGTGCTGCACTCAGCACATCTTATTTTGAAGAACATGTATCTGCAAACAGAAGCAGAGAAGGGAAGCAAATTTAATAGAACTTCAGATAAGTTATTTTCTAGCTGTCCTATATGAGTTATTCCAGAATTTATGTTCTTCACGCTTGAGTGTGTTGTGGATAGTTTTTGTCTAGTGATCTTACAGTATTAAACACGGTAAAAATTCTTTAACTTAAAAAAGAAAAAAAAAAAACATAAATCTCCATGCTGTTCATGTGGCCTTCCTGTGAAGTGGTTATAACTCATCTAAGGCAACCAGCTGAGCATGTGCTCGTGGGAACAAGGCTTCCATGGAGGCCCTGGCAGCCAAGGAATCTGTGTCCCATGTCTCCTGCGAGAGCATGTGGGGCTCTGTCTGCTTGAGCTTCTGCCTTTGTGCACATGAGATTGACTGTTGAATGAAGGAGTGAAGGGGTTTGATGAAACAGTGTTAGAGGGAATTTATTTCCAGTAAATACAACTTGTTTTAACTGTGATTTGTGAAGCTTGTTTTCATGAGAGCTTGTTGACAGTTCTTGAATGCAGGACTGCCTATCTGATGACCACTTGGGTGCCCAATGAATAGTTTGTGAAGATAATTTTGTAATAGATCATCTAGAAAAGAGATGGTGATTCTCAGTAAGTCTAGGGTGGCTTGTTAAAAGTGAGCTTTGCTTTTTAGCACTTACAAGGATTCAGTCTTCTGTGCAACTTCTCTAAATATGGATTTTCCTTCTTAGGTGTTCAGTATGCTGACTTCTTGCTCTGAGACCATGCTACAATGTGTGCCACCATGTGTTGTAAATGATACCACCCTGTGTTCTTGTAAATGACAAGTTCAGAGGCTTTTGGTGAGGGTGGCTTTCTGACACTGAGCAAAGGTATCTTTGAAATGTGTCTTAACTGATAACTGCAGCTTAATGCAGTTGGGGGAGCTGGCCCACAGGACTCGGTGTGAGCACTGCAGCCTTGGCCTTTGAGTGTCTACAGTTAATTTCAGTGTTTCTTTAGCACTGAGCTCTTCAGCTCAGTGTTTCTCCTACTAGACCTTAGTCCTGCAAACGTTCTGTGCAAAATCACGGGGATTACTGTGGGCAGTGACGCTTGACACATTAGGTTCTTAATTTGTGTAGTACAGCTTCTCTGAACTTCTCCATTGCAAAACTGTTTGTCATGGTTTGTGGTTCTGTTATGTTGGGGAGACGCTTACCTGCACTACTAACACGTCTTACAAAATGGCAATTCAGCACCTTGACAAGATTAGGACAGGAACAGTAACTAGTTGGTTAATCAAAAGAAAAATGATGTCTTTGCAATAAGCTGTCTTGTGATTTCTGATGCTTGGCAAGCTTTCCAAATGACTAATCTATCTGAAAGTTACAGAATTCATCATATTTTTATTTACTCAATTGTAGAGCAGCCATGGTTATTGCTGAGCAGAGATTAAGGAGATGGATATATGTGGAAAATATCTTCTTTTGCAGGCCCAGTGAAGTAAGACTAAATTCTAATTCATTGCATTTGTTATCACTTGAAAAGCAATCTGAATTTGTCAGGGCATAATTTGTCTGGCTTCTCTTAATGATGGAATCTATAACATTAATTTTTCATTTTGACACTTCGCAAAACTTTAGTCCCTTTTTTTTTTTTTTTTTTTTTTTGGTAGAAAATAAACTTGCTGAATAGTATGAAGAAAGTCATAAATAGAAACAACTCCTGTGCCTTAAGAAAATGGGATTTGTAGCTCTAGTCTGACCCTAAACTCAAAAGCGCAGTAGGAAACAGTACTGGACTCCTGCAGTAAGTGCCTAATGCCTCCAGGTTTAGCCTTTATGCACTAGACACTGTTTTAGTTCCAGAAATACAGGAGATAATCAAGATCCTTTCCTACCTTTGCAGGCACCTCTGGGTTGACTGGATCAGTATAAGTCCTGAGTTTTTTGGCTGTGTCTGCTCATCTGTCTTTCATTTTCCTTTTAAACTTTTTCTGTTCTGCCAAGATCAAGACTCTTACAGGTTTCCTTCCCACTCTCCTTCATGAATGGTCCCGCTTAATGGCACTTTCTGTTCAGTGACAGCTTTTGGACTTGCTTTCTTCCTGAAGTAGAGGCTACCAAGCTGTGAGCAAAGTGGGTGGTGAAGCAGGGAATGGATTTCCCTGAATTCTGTGGAACAAATCCTGGAGGATAAGCAGGAAGACCACCACCAGAGGATCGCGTGTGTCCACAGGCTCTCAGTGTCACTTGTGTGGTATCAGAGGGGAGGGAGGTGGGTAGAAGATCTCTTAATGATCAGAATTACTGGATGATCTTCCAAAATGAGGCTTATTCCAGCAAGAGTTGAGGCAGCTGCTCTGAACAGCATCCAAAGGGGAGAATCCTCTTAATACAGCTGTTTGTAAATGCACCTAAGCAGGTTTTAAGGGACTTCGGGGCATCTAAAGGCAAATGTAAATGCTCTTGTCTGTGGACATCTATGTTGGAGAGGAGGTGCCAAGAGCAGAGCGCATTAAGCAAAACTAAAGGCCTCTGACCTTGACCAACGGTTCAGTTGATCCTTAAAATTATGGGGCAGCTTCCTGAAACTCGGCTGTGAAGAGCCCAGTGAGGATCCTGTGTACTGGGGGAGTCGTTACATAGGAAAAAAATGAAGCAAATAAGGTGTTTTCCAAAGAACATACTTTGCAGCACATTCATTCTAGAATAATTGCACTTCTGGAGCTTGACTAGGAAAAGGGATGAAGACTCCCTTGCACTTAATGCTCTGAAGAGTGCTGTGCCTTGATCCCACTGATTTCATGTTGTGTAGCTGCAATGGGGAAGGAACGGCCGGTGCCCGCAGAGCCCCCGCCTCGAGGACCTGCTCAGCAGCATTGCGATCCTCAGTGCTGCGGGAGTTTCTGCAGGCCGAGTAACCTCACCTGGTATTACCGTGGCTTAGTCTTGTGTAATGTATATCCTTACATATTTCATTTCTAAATTTGCCCTTTCTCACCGAGTAGATACCAGCAAGTTGGCTTATTCTTGCTCTCTTAGTAGTCTCGACGGAACCTAAAGGCAAGAAACTAATTAGCTTCAAGGCTGTAAGTTTTGTTTAATGCACGAGTTTGCAATACGTAGCTCCTGCCGAAGGCCTCCGCGTGCTGTTGGCAGCGCGGTATTTGCTACGTATAGCAGCTTTAGGGGCCGGCTCGTGGTGCCGGGAGGGTGGTTGGTGCCCTGCGGGTGGGCGATGTTGCCCTCCGGTGGCCGAGGGCTGGAGGGTGCCGAGCGGGAGCAGCGCCGACAAGGAGCCGTCCTGCGAGCCTGGCCGAAGAGCGCGTGCCCAAGACCCGCGTTTCTGCCTCGCTGCATATTAAAAATATATTTTTCAGGCGCGGGGACTGAAGTGTTTGTGTAAGAGCCGCAGGTCCCTCAGGTTGGGCTAGATGGCGGTTTCCCTCAGGGCGCCTCAGGGGCTCGCGGGCCGCCTCTCCCGCTGCCGCGAATCGCCACAGGCTGCGGTGGAGGAGCCGGCGGCTCCGACCGCCCGGCCGCCGCATCCCGGTCTCCCAGACGCTTTTCCCGGAGGGAAGGGCGCTATTCCGGGCGGAGCGGAGCGGGTCGGCGCCGCC
>VZSV01000057.1:238634-310719 GCA_013398735.1 Nothocercus julius
TATGCGAGGGGCGGCCGGGCTCGCGGCTCGCCGCCCTGACCGCCGCTCTCCCCGCAGGACCCGTGTGCTCCCCCTCGGGCTACAAGAAGGCGGATGATGAGATGTCTGGAGCCACGTCTTCGGCGGATCTGGACGAGGCGCCAGCCCGCACCATTTACGTGAACCAGCCCCAGCAGAGCAAGTTCCGTGACAACCAGGTCAGGTAGGGAGCCCTTCCCCTCCCTTCTCCCCCTTCCCGGAGGCGGCACCGGCTTGGGGGGCTCCCGCTGCGCCATCCCCGCCTGGTGTCAGCTCAGGAGGTAAGTTCTGCCTTGGGTCGGTGGCCGGTCTGGTGCCTGCGGCCTGGGACGGGGAGGCGGCAGCAGCAAGGGCTGCGCGTTGGTATCGGCAACGGTGGGAGCAGCGGGTCTGAGCCGCGCGCGAAAGGCGCCTGAAAGGAGCTTCATCTGCCGGACTGGAAGGCTGTTGGACTTCGGGACAGTGGGACCAAGGCAGGTGATCCTGGACACAAGACTTAAGGCGTTAAATGTAGTATGTAACGAAGACAGAATTAGGTGTCCAAGTGCCTTGGGTGCTTTCCCTTGAAGGGTAGTAGCTCCCAGATATAATGTACTGCACAGAGGTCTGACGGGACCAGAAGAACCCCGACGTTCACACCTCACCTCCCGGTGCACTCAAGGCAGCGCTCGACTTGTTCCTTTTAATTGAAGACGAGGGGGACCTTTCTTCTGCACCTGGATTGGAGGGTGTACGTGCCCCTGTGTATAAGATATTGGTATAATTAACACCATGTTGTTGCAGTCAGGCAACCCAAGTCACGTGCACTGTAACAAAGAGCAGCAGGTAGAAGACATCGGTGCTGGTGTGTGGTTAGCTAGGGGAACAGATGCTCCCTGTCTTGCCTAGGGAAAGGTGCTATCTGGCAGGCCTGCTCTTTGTTAGTACAGATGCTTGGATCACTTGGAAGAACAGTTTATACAGCAAGGTCCTTTATGAACTCATTTCTCAGATGACACTTTTCATTAGCTGTTCTAGTCTATATTACCAAGGATGACTTCAGGACTATCTTCAGAAAGAGTGCCGGTGCTGAGGATAGTACAGTGACTTGTTGGTACTGTTTTTTCTCCACAACTTTGACTTATTCTGTACTTCTCTCTGAAAATCTGTGGTTTGGGAGCAGTGAGAAGGTGTGGATTTTCATAGCAAAAGCAACTGTTTTTCTTCTCCTTCTCTGAACTTGTTTGTGGGCTGCAAAATCAGCTGCTTCTTGGGCTGTATATATATATATATATATATATATATATATATATATATATATATAAAATGTATGTGTGTACATATATATATAGCTCCCCTTTTTGATAAATATGAGTTGTGTTTGGCAGGTCTCTAGGGATGTAGCACTCCCACTGTTGCTGCTTTTCAGAAAGAAACCCAAGGATGGAGGTTGGCAAAGCTGTGGTGTCGTCTTCCCAAAGGAATTCTGCTATCTGGCTTGAGACGGTATGAAAATAGTAGTGTCTGGATTTTTGCCACCAGAAATCCTTCCCAACAGCCCTGTTGCCAACACCTGAACAAGCTGCTGTGTCCAGCTTGCTGTCTGAGAGCCATCCAGTGGTAGATGTGAAGATGCGAGTGTGTGGGGTGGGTGTGTTTTGAGGTTTTGTTTTTTAGTAGATTTAGCACCTGAATTCATGCAGTTTGGGCCTCCTTGCTCTGGCACAAGGGGATCTTCCTGGGTCACGAGGAGTATCATTGCAAAAGGGATAGGACAGAAGGGCTGGAGGTAGTTTTATGGTGGAAAGGAAAGGTCACTTTCCACTGTTTGGGGAATCTGGGCTCCCTGGTTTTACTTGGGGTTTAGGGTCACTAGGCAGGTTCATCGTGGGCTTCTGCTTGGTAAGAGAGCTCTGAACTCTGTTCCCTACCACTTTTAAAACTGCAAAAGGCTCTTTAAAGAATGTTTCAGGACAGACTCAGTGTTAACAAAACTTAATTCCTAAACTCTAAAAGGAAAGTGTGACATGTGAACTTCAAGACAATTATGCAGAATTGACAGTTCCCTGGTACAACTTCTGAATGGTGTACAGTCCTGGATGCAGACATGGGGTGTCCAAAGTTATTAAAGTGAAAAATGTGAGAAGGTGGAAGGAAAAAACACTCTCTAGCCCTCTAACACTTCTTTCCCTAGATGACTTTTGTGTGTGTGTGTGTGTGTGTGTGTGTGTGTGTGTGTGTGTGTAAATAAATGAGAGTAAATTGCAAGAGTTCATAGATATAAAGATGTATCAGAGAAAGGATATATATATATATGCACACACACACACATATATACATATATATACATATTCTCTGTATATACACAGCTCAATAAGCAGTTGATTTTGCAGATCTAGAATTTATAGAGTAGCCAAATACTTTATTGCTGCATTTCAATTTTTAGAGCAAAGTAATTCAGGACTCAGTGCAATGAACTCTTTTGTGTGTTGTATGCCACATGTGGTTTGCTCCTCTACTTGTGTAGACATGGCTGCCACCACTTTCAGTTGTGCTGTAGCAGTGGTAATTTTCTGCTGGAACAAAAAGAAAATTCCTCATTAGAAGCTGTTTTTATCTTGTTTGGAGTTTGAAAAAGCGTGTGTGTCACTCCTGATCACCATGACCTTTAAAAGTCAAAGCAAAGTTGGTTGGTTGTTTAAATCATTCATCTTTGTTACTCAGAGTGATCTTATGTGTACACAAAAGAAGTGTATGTATATTTTTTTAATTTGAAAATAACCTTCCAAGTGCCCTCTAAAAGCATAGGGATACAGAAGGGGCCTGATGGTAGCAGTTTAAATGCAGCAGCAGTACTTCTGAGATCGCCGGACTAGTGGAATGGATATTGTTCCTAATATATATCCTGCAGCATATGAAAGAGTGGTTTACTCTGCTTCCACAGTGCTGGCTTTGGTGTAAATAAATTTTGTCAATATCCCTTATTTATATAGGAATAACCTCACTTATTGGTTCTCCAGTGACTTATACTGAGAACAGAGTCTAACCCTGTACTAGAAAGTTAGAATCATTATGGCTGGAAAAGACCTTCAAGATCATCTAGTCCAACTGTAAAGCTCTCCTAGTACCTGCTGTGAATATCACCAGTTAAGTGGTTGAGTCTCTTGGTTGTTGGCTGTGTGTTTTGTCTTGGAATGAAAACAGTTGGAAGTTTTCCTGTGGATCTTGTATCCAAAAATCTCCCTGGAAATTTTCTGGTAAGAGCAGAACTTGGTGATTTGATGTTAGGGAGGGGAAATTTCAAGAGACTCATTCTGGTATCCAGAAATACTTATGCTCGAAGACCTGACTGCCTCCCATACAGACTAGAAAAGATAGTAGTCAAGAATCAATCATTTTATACTCAATTCAGCTGTGTAGGGACTTAAAACTCGAGCAAACACGTGAGATGACTCGCTGAAAACAGAAACACCAGCACAAGGAATTCAACACTGAAACCTGCCAGGAGCCTTCTAGGAGAGCTGCAAGTCCTGTGTTGAACAAGCTGCTGTCCCATTCTCCTGTTTTCTTGTATTTCAAATGCAGTGTCCACTTGTAGGGGTGTTTGTTTTACTTCTGGAAATCTCTTCCGTTGTCATGTGAACAGATTGTGTGCTGCAGAAAATCCTGGTGGATTTTTCAAAGCAGCAACGTATTACCATATTTTGAGTGATACCAGTGGCAAAAATGTAACTACGTATTAAACTAATCCTCTCTTGACTTTAAGGTCTGGATAGATATTTTTAACTGAAAAGAAGAATACTCGGTAGTGCTGCATAATTCTGATAAATCCAGCAAATACTTGGTTTCCCCATGGTGCAGGTGTTGCTGATACCTAAAATCTATGGCAGTGCAGGAAGTTAGGTACAGTTGCAGAGGGAGTGGTTCGGCTGTTAGAGCTCCCTGAAGTCGCTGGTGTTGCATAGGTGTTGATGTTGTGTTTCCACATTGCTCCAGGTATGTGGGGTTGCTACCTTGTTGCTCTTAGGGACCTGCTGCATGTCCAGAGCCCTGGACAAGTTAAGGAATAATTTAGTTTTGCCTGGAGAAAACATCTGGATGTGCAGGGTGGGTGCAGGGGCAGGTGCAAGAAGCCCTAGTGCTCTCCGCTTGCTGCGTGCCGAGCTCCCTGGCATCCTCAGATTGTTTATTCTCGGCACTGTGCTGGATTTCATGTATCAGCAGTAGTGAAACAGCAGGGGAATTAAAATGGCTCTCTCTTCCCCCTTCAGATAAACTCAGTATTTAAGAGACTTTCAGACACTGGAGCCAAAGCTTCAGTGGAGTCTGGCTTCGTACAAGCAGAGCTGCTTTCCCAGAAATTTGTTGACTAAATGTTGACCTTTCTTCATCAATATGTAGTTATTTATGACTGCATTTCTACTTACTTTTCCACTGTTAGTGATCTGTGCGCAGGAAGAGACTGAATTTTCTGGGATTTCTGTTTCGTGGCTTCCTCTCAATGACGATGGAGTCCGTGGAGATATGTCTTTCAGCACTGCCATAGGTGGCATGTGCCACCTATATATTTGTATGTACTTATATGTAATTTACATGTAGTTATGTATGTAATTTGTATGTAATCATGTTTTCTGAAGTCTGTCCTGGTTTTGTCAGTGCTTTGGTTGTGCTTGCAGTGTAGGTAGCCTGCTGCTGTGTGCTGCAGCCCTCGCTAGGGACTCCTGTCACAGGATTTGGATCCACATGTCAAATACTTAAAAGGCGTATTAGGAATTGCTGCTGAACTCCTGTCTGTACAAAGGGATAGCAGAGTAACAAGTTCTTGATGTTGACAGAAATACAGTGCTCCAGGACTATAGCAACTGTTATATAATCTCTGTGAACTGCGAAGGTTTTGAAAGAATTTTGAGTATTTACCCTCCTCTGCCCCCTGCCTAACATAAGAACAGTAGCTGCTTTAACTGGTCATGGGGACTTGGAACTAAATAAATGGGGACTTGGAACTAAATAATAAAACTAAAGTTGGCCCTGCAACTTCTAGATAGCCTGTAATTTGCAGCTAGGTAGTTCTCATTAATGAGACTTGATTTAATACTTTTCAGTCATCTTCACAGCAGTATTTTTAGTTGAAGTCTGATTTGTGTTTGTGCTGGAACTACGTTTTGTTCAACTTCCTTTACTGGGCAGTAGTGTTTCTAGGTTAACTGTTCCAGCTGGCTCTGCTTTATTGAACTCCGCTTGTTAGCAGGGCCGAGAAGTGAGGGCGCATTTGTGCAGTGGGGACCTGGCAGTATCGGAGGGCCCTGAAACGGTATCATGCCTCCAAGCTGGCAGTTCTACTTCCTAAACACGCTGTGTCAATGCGTTTGTGGTGGGAAAATTAGCCAGCAGTGAGTTCCCCTTTCTGTAGGGATTGCATGAATAGAGAACAAATGGAAAGGGCTTTTCTGTTGGCGTGTGTTAGAAAAGGCCTCCAGAGGGTACAGGATTTGGAAGCTGTCACTTCTATTAAATGTGTCTGTAAGGTCATGTTAAACTGAGCATAAACAGTCAACCTAAATGCCTGTTTTGTGTTAAGACTGCCCTAAGCACTGCCATAGTGCAGAGCTTCTGCTGGAAGAATAATACTTATGTGGGGTACACTAATTACATTACATTAATTAGTTTGTAAAGTATTTTGCTGCCTAAATATGGCAAAAGTCCCATTTCAACAGCATCAAACTCCTGCTGATGCTGCAGTAACTCGTGCCAGGTACCACTGGTTAGGAATTTGCAGGGGTGGAAGCATTAGGTAAGTGAGAGTTGTCCTTTTGAGCTAGAGAGTGGTGGGGTGGTTGTGCTTCAGAGGGCAACAGCTCCTAAGGCATTTTTATATATTTTTGCCTAGGTGGCCTATGCCAAGGTGACAAGCAAGGTGAAACACTTTAGGACACCTTATTGCTGATGAGGCTCTTGGGACAGTGCAAGTAGCTCGGCCAAGCTAGGTTATAAGCCTTAACTTCTTGCTCCTGAAATACAACTTGTACATTTGTTTGAAAAATGCTGCTTGCTAGTAGAAGCAAATGAAATCATTGAGTATTACAATTATCATTTACCTTTTTTATTAGGCTTTTATTAGATTGTTTTTGTAATCTATACCTTGATTAGGTATAGATTATGGTAAAAGTCTTGCATTATTACTCTATGATAATACGTATTATTGAGATGTTTGCACTAAATTAAGCTTCTGCTTGTGTAAAACACTTTTACATGCCTGTGGTTGGCTTGTGGCTTGTGGGTTGACTTGATTTGTCCTGAATCTTTTTGTTCCACTCAGCTCACAACATGTGAAAAGGACTTTTGAGCACTCCTGCTCAATCTGCCTTACAAAGAAGGGGACAAACGAGTCTTCCCGAACATACAGTGGTGCCTTTAATAACTCCTAGTGGGAGCCCATCTCAGAAGAGCAGGAGTCCATGCACTACGGGAGTGAAGGGGAGTGCTGAGGTCCTTGAGGTGAATTCCGGCCCGCTGGTTCCAGGGTTCACTGTGTGCTGGGCACTGCAGTTTGGAGCTGCTCAGAGTATTTTATGAGCACTGCCAAGGTTCAAGTGGCTTAATCCTAATATATCTCAATGCTGCTAACCCATTTCATTGTCCATGCTGGTAATTTAGGACAAGGGATTTATCCCTGTTAGAGCAGTGCAGCAGAATGTCTTTTCAACTCAGCTGTGAACTGTTTTACCTTTTAAACAATGTGTACATTTCTTGGATGTGCCAGATGTCACTGTACCTAGGAGAATTGTAGGGGAGGGCAGGAAAAAGCAGCAAAACAAATCAGTCACTTGGACTCTGGACAGTGGTTGCTCCAGCTTTGGGACACATGTGATGGCTCTTGGTTCCTTGCCTTGCTTTGATCAGGTGCTTCAGCTTTAGGCATGAAATGTGATGAATAACAAAGCAATATCATCTGTGAAGGGTTGAAATCTTACACTTCAGAGTTCCTTTTGCAGTCTATTTTGACCTGAGCTCAGTGTCTCTCAAGTTAACTAGAGTATTTAAACACCACATGTCTTTTTTTTTTTTTAGGTCAGAGTAGTGTACAGACCACGATGCAGCATAGTGAAACCCTTGCTGCGAGGTTAGTCGTAGGGATTTGTTGGATAGAGCTAGGCTTCTCTGTAGGTGTTGGAGTGGAGGTTGCATCTCCTACAGATTTAAGTAGCTGCCTGCTGTGGTGGCACCGACACGGTAGCTGTCTAGAGGGAGCCTGTGCTCCTGCTGCTGTGCGTGAGAGGCAACGCTCCTTGGAAGCTGATGCCAATCTTGCCCTTAAAAGAAATGCTGGGTGCCTGGAGGGCCTCAGGGTGGGCACAGACCCACTGAAGACAAACTGTCTGAGCCTTCAGTTCAAGCAAATCTTCTTGATTTTTCTCCTTTGTAGCAGAAAATCTGACCTTTTGTACGTGCTGATGACAACAGAGCCTGTGTGGTGAGCGAAGCGTTCAAGTCCTCAGTGCTCATGCTAATAAGCCAGTCCTTGCAGTACAATCCACGCTTCCGTGCCTGGCTTTCATAAGATTTGATTCTGTAAACCGTAGACAAAGAATACCAGCAGATGTTTATTTTTCCAAAGCTTGTAGTCCTTTCAAAGATCGATTCCTGGACTTCGCATGTAGGCAGTACCTCATTTGCTACTGCAGCTTTTCACCCCTGCCTTAAATTGTTTTTTATGTTTTAGCTAAAGGTAATCATATCCTGTGGAAGTATCACTTAGGAAATTACACGTGGGCTATAGAACCAGCACATCAGATCTATTACTCTGGTTTCTTCCTCTTGCTTCTGTAAACAAAAACTGTAACTCAAGGACTCTGCAGCCTAAGGCGTTCGGCTGTGAATTGACTGCCTGCTATGGACATATGTTAAAGGTGCTGAAATCAAATAATACTCTTGCTCTCAGCTCTCATGTTGTCATACTTATCTCTGGAGCAAAATGATGGCATGTCTCCAGGAGGTCCTACTCTTCCCATAGGATAAATCCAAAGGTTAAGTTTGTGTCTTTTGACCTTTGAAGAGCTGTCAAACAATTTAACAAAACTCTCAGTGAAGGACTGGAGGTACCAAGTGTCTGACTTAGAAAACGCGAAGCTACGTGCAGCTGCACAAAGCCACTACACGTACCCTCCTCGAGCAAGCAGCCCTTTGCCTCTGTTACCAGAAGCTTTTCTTGCGTGGTCAGGTGTCATTAGGTAGAGGAAGACTTCACTTTGGGAAGTACTTTGGGAAGGTAGGGGAGGGGAATTGGGAAGAATGGCGGGTATGGGAATTGCCATACAAAATGCCAAGTTTCCCACCAATTCCCTGACAAATGGGGAACTGTGCTGCCAAACTACTCTTTGAATTTCTTGCCTTATAGTTTTTTGGCAGTGTTTATATGAATACTATCAAAATGACTAATCATTGGTACTTCACTAGCATGATAATGAGTGGAGATAGGCAAATGACATTAATTTGCTCAAATTGCACAGAGTTTGCTTTTAGAAAATCTCTGAGTGCTGTTGTAGAAGAAGTGGGCCCGGATTCTGTTTTCATCTGTACTGATCATCTGTACTGATCTGTATCCTAACGGATTTCACGTGGTTTGGAGATCCTCCTGGTTTATACAGGGGTGTAAGCTGAAACAGCTTTCATCTGAACGGAGCTGCACGTGTGGAGGAGATGGATCTGCCCTTGGTGCTTGGAGGGCTGACCTCCAAGGTGCTCCTCATCTTCGGTTAGTGGCCAAAGTTGTGCTGCAGAGGAGCGCGCAGCTTGTGGCTCCCCTGCGGCATCACCTGCACATCTCTTCAGAGCCCCGTGCAGCAAATAACCTCAGCTGGGCAGGAACATTGGCGTGTTTGTAAGGAGCTTTCTTTTTAAGTAATAATGAACACCTGCCTATTGTAGGAACACGTGCTTCCCATTCCTGCTCCGCATGGCAACAGCTAAATATGCTGCTGTGTAAGTAGAGCCGGGCCTGTTCTTCTGTAAGCATCTGTCGGGTTACTGAGGTAACAACTGCATGGCCAGAGGGGCTTAGCCTGTCTAAAGCTCATTCAAAGGAAGCCTTGTTGTGTTGGCAGTACAACAGCCATCAGAGCAGGGATATTATTTGGAGTTGGGTCTGTTTGGAAGTTGGTGAATAGTAAAACACTTAGTAAGTTTTTTCAGCCTGGTTGCAGCCAGAGATCGATTTTTCCTCTAATAGAATCCTAGCAAACTCCATGGGTTTGATGTACAATGTGAACACTGTTTTTTTAAATAGTCATAATAATAATTGTTATTATTCTGTTTCTTCTGTAGCTCAGTGTTCTGTAAAACGTTATATGTGTTTGGGATGTGGAATCTGAGGGAACTTTGAAATCTGCCCGCTCTTGGTATCTGGTTAGTTGATCTTAGTTGGGACTTCACTCCTGCAGCAGGTCTGAACCGGTAACAGGGTAAGCCCCTTTTTTGTACTAAGATACAAAGTCTCTTCTGAGACTTCTGCATGTTTAATTATACTGTGTATTATAGGAGAGTTATTTTATACTTCAAGCTAAGCAAATGTGATTTAAAGCTTAAAAAAAAGCTTTAAATTTTAGTTTGAAGAAGCTAATAGCATTTCAAAGCACACAGTACTTTTAAATTTCTTTTACAATAGGACATATGCTTTTAATCTGGATACATGTTTTCATTCAAACAAATTAGTTAACAGGACATGCTATTGAAGTCTGATCATTTAAACTTTCTATCACATTGAGAACATTAATACATGGTTTTGCTGATGCAAAAAAAAAATCCTCGAAGCAATAGGATGTCTATAGCCGATATTGCTGGAAGTGTAGTCACATTGTTTTTTCTCTTTCTTTCTTTCATTCTTTCTTTCTTTCTAGCTATCAAGTTAAAGTAATAACTGACTTGCAATGACTCTAGCAGGGATCTTTATTTGAAGAGGAAAACAGCTGAAACTCAAATATAACCAGACCTGCTGAATAAGATAGGCTCTTACTTGATCATCTTGTTGAACTTCCCCCACTGTGGTTCGAGTCCAAAATGAGAGCTTCCCGTAACCCTGTGTGCCGAAATGTCCCTGGTTTGCGCTCTAGGCTGAGGAAGGGGCAGCTGGATCTCACAAAACGGCTTGGGCTTGGGGACAGGCAAAACAAGAGGGAGAAGAAAGGCCTTAGAGCAAATAAATAAAAGTTCTTGGAAGCTGTCATTCTCCTACCTTGTGCATAGAGAATCCACTTGACCTGAAGTGCCTGTGGATTAAGGATGTAGTAAGTGTTCTATGCATAGCAATCAATTAATTGGGGTAAGGTAGCTTATATGTAAAACACTTGATTATATCTGTCTTTTGTTATGTGTGAATGGTAATGCTATGGATTTAAATTGTTCTGAAAGACATACTGGTGGGAAGAACATAAAAAACTTTCCATAAAGCTTTTCCATGAGACACTCTTAATCCCCAAAGTGCCAAGAGCACCTTTCCAAACATGGGTATGGGAGCATCTTGCCTGTGAGACAGCATTTTGGTGTGCAAACGGTGCTTCAGGAAAAAAGAGCTTCTGATTTCTTCACGGCAATAATACTCTTCAAAACACCCCCTTTGTCTGGTCCAGAGGAGCTGCCATAGCTCCTTTGTTGTTTTAGAATAGTGTTAGTTTTACTCTGTCAAGTATTCCTCCTTCCCATATAATGGGACTCTACAAGCTGTGGAGAGACTTGATCACCCGTGATGTTTGGAGAGCACTGCAAGGTTGATGGTGCTGCAGAACGTGCATCAAGAAGTCTTGTAGATCACTTGAATGTAAATAATGGGCTTGAACAGTGAGGACTTGTACCCTAATAGATAGTTCTAATCTCTTTTCAGGTTGGTCTTGGTAATGTAGAAGCCATTCCTGTGTAGTCATGGCTCTACTGTAAAAGTGAGTAGGTAAATATTCTTGTCATGTTGGTACTTCATTCTGAAGTTCTACCCAGATCTATCACATTATCATTATCAGGAGACAATTCAGATAGCTTGTTGAAATCATTTATTGTGGTGGTTTTTTTTGTGTTAAGGTGGTTGAAATATGAGCATAGTAACTTTGAGAAATAGCCAGAAAAGGTTATTCTGAAATAGCCAGAAAAGGTTATTCTGAAAAGTTGTTATTGTTCTGTATTGATAACTGACCATACTTCTGAACTGGGAGAAGGGACTTTTTTAAAAAGGACCCCACAGAATTTCTAATTTCTGTGTTGTTCAAGTGAGCCCAGTCCAACACACTCAAGTTTCAGGCTGTGATGAGGGATAAGCATTTGAATAAATGCTTTGAAAGGCTGGAGCTGTGACGTTAACGTGTCCATAGTGCTGAAGTTTGGGCTGATCCCAGATTTGGTCATCTGGTCCTTACCTGCCTTCCAAGCAGTAGCAAGGGTGGAATGGAACCGTGAGCCACTGTGTGATACCTCTTCTGTTCTGCACAGCTCTTCCTTGTAAAACAAATGAGTTGTTGTTTCCTCTATATTCTGTGCTCATCTTTACTGTATGGTCCTTGAACTGTTTAGAGCACTGGCTTTCAAAGTCTAATTTAAAGTGTTCTGCCACAGTTCCTGCATGGTGTTCACAGGGAGTACTTAAAATAAAAACCTGCCTCTTCTACCCTGCAGCACAGCCAAGTACAGCGTGGTGACATTCCTACCTCGATTCCTGTACGAGCAGATAAGAAAAGCTGCAAATGCATTCTTCCTCTTCGTTGCCTTACTGCAGGTATAGTCCTTCATTATAAAATGCAAAGCTGTAATGCAGTGTAAGTTCTTGGAATCTCAGTGTTTAACTGCAAAGAAGTAGATGTACTTAAGCACAAAGTAAATAGTAATATTAATGAGGTATGTGCTTTTAAAAGATAGGCAACTCACATTAACATTGTATTTAAAAGGTAAATGGAAGTTAGAAGATATTTTTCCTAAAATCAAACTGCTTATTTTTCTTAATAAGTAGAAACAAATACCAAATAGTATCATAAAATGTGAAGCTGTTGACGATGCTGAAAAATAAGATGAATTCTTGTGAAGCTGTTGATTCTTAGATAGTGTAAATATTCACCTGCAATCTGTGATTTACCTCATTTGAATGCTTTCCCTGGGGAGAGAGGAGAAATGAAGAATAAAAAGCCTGTAGAACAGTTTCATTTTCTTACTTCGTGGTGGCAGTTTCTTCAAATCTGCCCAGAGCACTGACATCTCTGATTTGTGTGCATGTCTGTATTAGCCTAGGAAGCATGAACTGGAATTCAAGCTCTACCTTCTCTCTTGTCAGAGCTTTTCTTCAAGTTTGCTGGAAATGTATTTGAAATACAAGCGTGTAATGGATTTGTTTTTTCTGTTCACAGCAAATTCCTGATGTCTCTCCAACAGGAAGATATACCACCTTGGTGCCATTGCTATTTATTTTAACTATTGCTGGCATCAAAGAAATTATAGAAGACTATGTGAGTATGGAGTATTGAGGGAGGTGATGTTAAAGACAAAAAAGGGGTTAAACATAAAGAACTGCACAAAGCTGAGGGTCTCAATGTACATCAAGTCATTGCTGTGCAATTACAAAGTGCCCTTTTGACTTTCAAAGCTGCCGACTCAACTGGAATTTCTATAGTATGCTGGGTGAGATTAGGCATTAGGGGAGCAAGGAAGTTGTTTGGAAACACTTTCCTGAAAGCTAGGACTCTTCCTCCCACCTCTTCCAGGGTTATTTGCTAGTGCCTGGCCAGGAGGACATGGTCTCTTTAGGGATGCTTCAGAAGCCTCACAGAAGTGCAGCTTTTGCTATTCTTCAAAACTGGAGAGAGAAAATTAGAATTGAGCCAACTGTTTTGCAGAAAGCCTATATTAAGCTTTTTAGATACTGTTTGTTATAAACATCTCTTTTTGCTATGCCAGGTCCTGATGAATAAGTTACCTTTGACTTGCACATTCTGCATGCTATTTGTTTCAACAATGTCCACCTTTTGTCTAGCTATATCATCACTCACAGTTCCTTGTTTCAGTTTTGGAGACCGATTTTTTTGCTGCTGATCCAAGTCTGAGTTTTATTTCTAACACAGGGAGTCTAGTTTTAAAGTTTCCTTTTTTTCCCTCCTCCTTTTAAAAATCTCTGGATTTATATGGTTTATGTGTGGGTTTTCTTTTTGAAATCTAATGTAAAGGCAAAAATGGATCATCTTGCAATGTGTCATCTTTCTAGCTATTGGGTTAATGGTTTTGGAATCTTAGTCTAATGGCATGTTTTATTTTCTTGCAGAAACGGCATAAGGCAGACAGTGCAGTAAATAAAAAGAAAACAGTAGGTAAGACTAAGCAGCCTTAAAGTTAACAAGTATTTTAAGTGCAACTAATAAATGTCAGAACACTTATTTTTAAACAGTTCTGTTGCTTAATCTGGCATGATGGTGGTGAGTACATGTCTTTTGAGTGAATTACTGTTTGGTTAGGACTTTGTCTGTTGAGCGAGTTACTGTTTGGTTAGGACTTTGTCTGCATCAGTTGAAAACACTTGGTAAAGTAAATGGTGTGACACTTGTCAATTTTCTTTAAAAAGGAGTTTGGAAAGGCGTATGATTTGCCCTATAGGAAAACCAAATAATTCCCCTTCTATGCCCCCCCAAACCCTTTATCTTGATATTTTATATTACTTGAAACTTTGAAATATATATATGCATATATTTATCTTTGAAAGGTAAAAATTTCAAAGGATTTAAAAAAAAAACATTCTTCTTAATTGTCACTGCCCTTAAAATACAGGAAGAACTGAGGAGATTCTCTGGGCTTGGTTCCTCAACATGTCAATGAAGGAAAAAGCTTTCCTCTAAATGCCTGTTCTCCCTCTAAATTTCTGTTTTCCCTCAACTTACTGGAAACTGCTGGACATGGAATACCTGAAAAAATCACTTGGATTTTTAAGTCTCTTAACTGAGAACCTGTGCAAAAAAATCTGAAGAGCTAATTTTGTGCTGAGGCCGATTGCTACGTGGCAGTTGGACTTAGCGTGAGAACATAGGACTTCAGTGATCCCTGTTGGACAGCTCCTTTGTGGCTCCTCTGGAAATTTCTGGACATCACTCACTGCAATTTACTGTTCAGGATGAAAACATAAAAAGTGAGCTTTGGGTAGCTTCCCTTCCTCCTAAATTTAGCTCAAGTGTGGAAAAAAAAAAACAGAAGGATTTAAAGAAGTGGAGGATACACAACAATCCACTAGCCTTGTAGTTATGAAGGAAGAATGTTCACAGGATTGCTTTCAAGGAGGTATTTTTTTCTTCAGGCCTGAGAAGTTTATCATTGAGACTGTGTATTACTAGCTGTCAAAGATAGCATTGCTTTACCCGGTCTTGGAGGTGATTTCTCTTCCATGGTCTGCTGGGGAGCAGCTACAAGAGCACCATATTTATTAGCCCTGAGAAATCTCCAATTTACTGGCTGTAGCACAACAGGCCTTGTTATAGGGCATATGAAAGACTGCTCTTTCAAAGGTCAGATAGGCAGTTCTGTCTAATTCATTCGTAGTTAGACAGAAATGTGTTAATAAACATCTTAAAGGCATCTTATCACAGTAAGCATGGATAGACAACCTTAATTGCTTGGCTAATTAATTTTAATGGTTAATTTGATTGCAGTAAACTTGGAAAGTAAACTGTTCTGCTGTAACAAAAAAGCAAATTATTGTACACAAAGGCCAGGTTCATGACTGCTGAACTTCCTCACTGCATGCAGACTTGCAACCATCTGATCCATCTGTGGGTGGGAGCTGCTGAAAACTAGGAACAGGAGATGCCAAACACTGTGGTCTGTCTTTGGGGGTCTAGGTTCTTGAAGAAAGGCCTGTGGGTCCATATCTGTTGCTCACGGTCCTGGGCTCAGGTTCTCTCCTGAATTCTGAATTGAGCAAAGCCCAGGTCAAACTTAGCTTGGAAGAAGGAAGGAACCGGAGCAACAAACCTGTGTGCTGATCCTGGCATCCTTTTTAGTTTTGACTTCAGCATTTAGGGCTTCCACCAAAGATAATCTCTCCTTTTCAGCAGGATTTAGCGCATGCTTGACACTCAACTCTCTATATAGGGCTGAAGCTTGAGGTGGGAGTGAGTTTGGATGGGTCAGTCAGTTAAAGCCTTTTGCTTCAGTTATTTCCTAGAAGTGAGTCAAAAGTGGGAACAAGGTGGGATTTAAAAACTGTGATAAACCATTTCATATGATGACTATGCCTTCTGGAGTAGACTGGCTATAATACCCTTTGCTTTAAGGATGTTCAGCGTTCAGCTGGGTAGTGGTGCTCACTTTTCTGTGCGTTAGTGTGAAACGAGGCCAGGAAGAAGTCAGGCCACTAACTAAGCTCAAGGAGCCAATGATAGTGACTGCATATAAATACTAACTGGGGTGTATGTTCCCACCCCAGTTATCATCCCCTGTTGCTTATTTATACCTGTTCAGAAGTTCATCCAAATCCCTGA
This sequence comes from Nothocercus julius, assembly GCA_013398735.1. NCBI lineage: Eukaryota > Metazoa > Chordata > Aves > Tinamiformes > Tinamidae > Nothocercus > Nothocercus julius. The sequence goes on from VZSV01000057.1 coordinate 254,117, forward strand.
TATTTATTTTGATTCAATTTTATTTTTTCTTTCTAGTTCTAAGAAATGGGATGTGGCAGAACGTTATTTGGAAAGAGGTAAATAAAATCTCGGATTTTTTTTTTTTTTGAGAGAGAATTTGTCTTGCTGGAATAAATTAAGAGAACTAGAATTAATTTGTGTCACATGAGGATTTTTGTGATGGGAGTGCAGGGGATCCTTTCCCTAACAACAGTGGGAATTGCCTGGAACAGCTGAGTACTCACCTTTAAATCCTACTACTGTGCTTCAGTCAAATGCTAATGAATTGTTGTGAAAAGTATTTGCTTGGACAGTTAATGTGCTGCAGGGCCCAAACAGTAGTGTTAGTGTTCCAGAAGCGGACTGAAAACAAGCTTTCTTTGCAATGTGCAACCATGATGCATCAACTGTAATCTCCTGAAAATCCAAGAGATTTATTGTGATGGTAGAGCTTGAAAAAAAAAAAACCCTCTTAAGTCCTGGGGCTGATTAGCAGGACCTGTGCCTTATTTGAGCAAGCAGCCTCCTACTACCATAGGCGCTTGGAACCCAAGCCCTGTGAAGCACTGCGTAAGAAGCCTTTAATACTTATTTTTAGACCTCATTGAAGTCCTTCAGGATGCATAGAGCTAGCTGTGGCTCTTTGAGCTCCTTCCTTGGGAAGGACAAGCTGAGCTCTCTCGGCTCTCAAGACTGAGGAGAAAGCACATCCAAACCTTCTAAACCTTCTGGAAAGTGGTGCCCACCTCAGGAGGCCTGAATGTGGCTTGGCTGAAGCGCCAGGCTGTGGTGAAAGCTGGAGATTGCCAAGGGCTCTGACGCCTAGTGCTGATGTCTGCCTGCAGGGTTCCTTGTACAGCTTTACATGGAGCTGCAAGGTGGCACCAGAAGCTGAACCTGGAATCTGCTTTTCTTTAGCCTTAGCTCTTAGCTTTAGCCTTTGCTTTCCTAACAGCTTCTTTGATTAACCTTTGGCTGCCTCTGCATGTTGTCCATGCTTCCTTTCACTGTTGGGTGCCACAGAATGGTTATTCCCTAACTTGTTTAAGGTAGATTCCTGATCTCTCTCCTGGTAAAATTACAGCAGAAGCTTTTCATGGGATCAGAATAAGGTTTTCCTTAACTAATAAATCTGCATGTTCACCTATACCATCTATTTCTATTCTTATAAATTAATGTGCAAAATGTTTTAAGCTCATTTGAGGTTATAAGCAGTCCATTGGATACTCAGCACCTTGATACTCATCAGTAAGGTGGTGGCCTGCTGCCCTGGGGGAGCTGGATGGGATTTACATCCTGAAACAGATCAAGAACATGACTACTGCTAAGGGCGATGGAATCTCCCCTGTTTACAGAATTCCAGAAATTGGGACTTTTTACACTTCAAATGACTTCAAAGGTCAAGAAAGAAATAGTTGGTTTTGTCTGAAGAGACAATACATCTTGTGAATCATAAATACCAGTAGAAGGCTAGAGGAAGGTGAGAAATAAGGAAGAGGAGAAACTCTTGACTTTGAGGAAGATTAATAAGTTCGAAGATTAAAAACTAATTTACATAGAAAAATTTTGCCATAAGTGAGATAAGACTGTACTTAAAGAAAAACAAACTCTAGTTTTGATAAAAGCAGGAATATAGAAGAGAAAAAAACACTTTAAAAATAATCTGGGGAAGTTCACACTTTCTGATGGAGCAAATAACTTTTTGTCTGTATGGAATGGCTTATTTCATATTAAGAACAAGAAACATTTTGACACTAGGCTTCCACGCTCGCTATGGAAAGAACCCTGATTTTCAGAAGCACCAGGTCTCTAGGTGTTGTGTGCATGATGCTGTTCTTTTGGCTGGGTGAAGGAAAATAACAAACTAACCTTCCAGACAAGCAAACTGTTTGTATTTTCTCTTTCATGCTACTGTGCTCCTGCCCCTGATTCAATAGGTGGCAGTAGGCGATATTGTGAAGGTCACCAATGGGCAACATCTTCCAGCAGACATGATCATTGTATCTTCCAGGTATCCTGAGTGGGGGTGAAATGATGTGTCTGATGAACTGAGGTGCAGAGGACTCTAAACTCTGTAGCTGCTATTAATAAAAAACAGATATCAGATGGCACTTTTTCTTTTCCACATATGAAATCAAGCTTCAATAAAGCCAAAATAGGGTTTTGCTTGTCAATGATTCATTTGTCATTGACTTCTTTTTGTAGCTAAGATCTTAAGATTGTACTTTCTTGAAGTTATCAATGTGCTGCAAGAAAGTATTAAGGTGTGTTGGAAGAGAGGAAGGTCAGTTTCACAATCTTGGTGAAGTTGATCCTTCCAAGGAAGATAAATCAAGAAAAGTTGCTCTTGAGTTTTATCCCAGTTAATTCTACTAAATTACCAGTATGCTTTTTTGCCCCTGGCTTTCAAAGTTACCTCAAAATAGTAGTGTGAGAAGCTTAGCCCAGCTGGCGTCTAAATAGCTACACTGTGAAACAGCACTTGGATTTCAGTCATTTGCTCCTTGGGCCACATGTGTTGCACAGTAGTCCCTACTATAGCAAACTACTATAATCCCACTATAGCAAAAACAAACTCTTAGGTACTTCTCAGATTTCCTTGTGAAATATGGGACAATTTGTTTACAAAAATATACTAGAAAATGCAGGCTAGCTGTTGGGTCCTGGAAGTACTGCAGGAGCACAATCAGCTCCTGAAGCTGATTGATTAGCTTAGCATTGGGCAGCAGCTGCTAATCTTGGGGTGAAGGCAACACCACTGTCCACGTAGGGAGCAGAGCTGTGAACAAGAGAGGAGTGATGAGCCTGCTTGTGACAGTGGTGGTGGTCCTGCCTGTGACTTTGTTTTTCTGAAGTAGAGACTCACCATATGAAACCTTCATCTTTTCCGTAGTGGTTTCCCCCCTCACACTTAACCTACAGCCACTGCTGTGCTGCTCTGAGGGCTAGGTCAGGTCAGGTTTTCCCAAATGACTCAACTTCTGAGGAAACTTGTTGCTGCTGCTTTTGCCCTTTTCTGCTTTTGTCCCTTTTGTTCTTTGGATGTGTAACTCTTTGGCACACACCGTGGTGATGGGGCTGGTCCTACTGAAGGCTCTAGGGGAAAGCTCAGTCACACAACCAAGGACAGAGCTAGTTACACTCCCATGGTGCACAATGTTGCATTTTTAAAATAAAAAACAAAAACCAAATTATTAAGTGAGCAGCTGTCAACCTTAAGTGCAGTTAGTAAAACTGCTTTGACATCAACAATTTCCTGTTCCAACACTGAGGAATATTTCTTCTACTTAAACTGTTCCTTTAATATTTGATACTAAAAACATCTGTTTCATTTCTTAACTTGCATGGGTCATTTTTTTCCATTTTACCGTACTAATCCATTGATATCTGTCATACCCATATAAAATAAATGAAGTATTTAGCCCAAAGTATTGATTTGGGAGAAGCTTCACTTGAAGTAAATAGCAATTTCTGTGGCAGTTCTGCATTTACAATTGATATTATTCTTACGATCCTTTTGAACGGCGATACTAAGTATCCTCAGTTCACCAGAAGGCTTTGCATGCTCTGGAAGGGTGGCTTTTTGCTTTTATATATATTTTTACATATATATTTTCTGTGTCTGGGTTAGCTGCCGGAGTTAAAAGTCTCTTTTTTTTTAATCTTGATTTTTTCTTTTTTTTCCACTCTCATAGAAGAAAGGTAGTATCAAATGAATTTTATGTACAGAGTAAATTTACCTAAATAATAATAAAACCGTGATTTGTTTTAAACACAACTTTCATTTGGCCTGAAACATTTCTGCAAGAAATGTGGGAAAAGTAGGAAATTGCATTGTAAGAGTTCCCCCTAATGAGTTAACTATCTCAAATGTATTGGATAGGATGTTTGTAATAAAAGTAAAATTGGTATCAATTGAACTTAATTCATGACCTCCTCGGAGGAAATTTCAGATTGCCCATGTGGGAGGAGACAAGTACAGACTCTGCATCTTTCTTCTTGGAGTGGAGAAGAAAAAAGGACTTATTTCTCTGGAGAGAAATAAATAACCTATGTTGTACTCAGACCTGTCCCTTAACATTTTGCTAAGGAGTCCTTGTGTTACTGATGCTTTTACTGATTATCTACTTTTACTGGTAAATTAATATGTTGTTTTACTGCAAATTAGTTAGTTTACTGTTTATTTTATATTACAAATGACAGTATTTCAAGAGAATGAAAAGTGGTGAGCTGATGAAGGACACATTTGAGCCCGGGTGGGAAATCAGGGTTCCTTAACAGCCTGAGAAACCAGTGGAAAGCAGCCACCATGGTGCTGTGAAGAGCATCTAAAACTCTTCAGGGACATGCTGGGAAATGAGCCACGATAGAAGTGCCTTTCCTTATCAGAGGTGCTGCCACCACTGAGTTCTGCCACATTAGCTGTAGGGGAGACTAATGAAGAATGCAGCTAATGAAGAATGCACACTTTCCTGAGAAAAAAAGGTTTGTCCTTATCTCTGCAAGATGCAGACAGCAGCCCTCAGTTTCAAACCCATTAAATTGTTCTGATTCTTGCAACAAGCTGCTTAGTAGCAACTTTAGGTGAGGAACTTGTAGAGATTACAGCTTGAACCTGCTTCTGTGGCTGTGACCTCCTGTGTTCACCACAAGAACTCAGCAATGGAGGGCACATAAACCACTCTTCACCCAAGTATGTTCCCTTCTTTGTTGTCTTGTGGTAGCTCTGTGGGGATAAAACACAAGCTGAAGTGTTTTTCCAGACTGTAATGTAAAATATTCTCCTTCTGGCATCTGTAGTTGAAACATGAGCATTAAATCCTTATTTAGCCTTTGGTTTAGATAAGTCTGCCTTCATAATCTCCATTTTAAGGGGCTATTTTTAAGGTATCTTTGCAAACTGAATACTTTCAGGTGATTCTTTCGTGGTCATACACCACCATATTTATTTTTTATTCTGCATATGCATAGTGTATTGAAGATATATGTTGTGGATATATATTTTGGATCATTTAATGCAAAAGTAGTGTAAAAAAAAAGTAATCATCTTAAGTTTTCAATATTGAAAATCTTATTGTGCTCCTTACAGTGAACCTCAAGCGATGTGCTATATTGAAACAGCTAATCTTGATGGGGAGACGAATCTCAAAATACGACAGGTAAAATGAAAAATGAAACATCTTAGTGTTTATTTAGGTATGCAGTGTTAGCTACAGAGCAGACAGTTTAGCTGGTGTGATAACAATACAGATGCTGTTTAATAAAACTGCTGTTAGCCTCCTTGCAACAAATTAAAAGCGTAATAATACATCATGTTTAAGTCTGAGGAGCTAATCTGGAAGGAGGAGTTTAAGCCCACAGAAGCAAAATAAGCAGACCTTGACTGTGATCTCTCTGCTGGCTGATTAGAGTGGTAACTTTCTATCAGACAACTGCAAGGCGTTTCAGGCACTGCCAGTTTTCCTCTGCCGTATTAGCTGAGTGCAGTGTCTTGCACTCAGGGGTGTTGAGGTATCCACTCTTAGACGTGGGTGGCATACTCTGTCTTTTGTGGCTGGAACAAGCCTGGAATGGATTTTCTTGTGGATGCTTCACCTGAGAATTAACTGCCTGCTGCTCCTGTTTACATACTAGCTGGAAATGCAGAAGCCACAAAATTGTAGCTAAAAAATCAGAAACTGGATGTTTCTTTTTTCCATATTGGTGCATTTGTGTACTCTGTAACACCATTTTTGGCCCAATGATGCAAAAGCATTTCTTAAATACGACAGTGATTGCTTTTTTAGTGTTGTTATTATTATTTATTTTTCATTTTCTTCCATTTTGGAAAAGAAAAGGAAATTCTTGCATGCTAAGTTAGAGTGTAAGACCACCAGCCATTGAAATTGTAGGTGTAACATGAACCAATTTTTTCCCATTAGTAATTATGTTTTTATCAGATAACTGCCTTAATATTATATTTTTATTTAAAAAGCTCAGGTGCTTCTCAATCAGTTTGGCTAAGAACTTCGGAAAGAAGTTGTATTCCAGCATAACACTTCCCAAGACTTAAGTGTTCCCAAAAGATTTGAAGTTCCGTATTTAAAACAAACAAACCTTTGCCTGTGGTCAAAGTTGTAGCTGTCCTGTCACAAGTGTTGATCTATGGTCTGCCTCTGAGTGCTCAAAAGGGCTTTGTGTGTGTCTCTAGTTGAGACGCAGTGGGTTAGCACATGGGTTGGTTTGTTTGGAAAAGCTTTACGCGTGCTGTTGATTTACTACCTTTGAAGAAATGCGTTCAGCCAATCTAGGTCAGCCCAGTAGATTGGGTCTTGAGTTTCTGTTACAGTGTATCCAGAAGTGAACAAAATCTGTTTAAAATACAAAAACAAGTCTAAAAAAAAAAAAAAACAAAAAAAACTAGTACTGTTGTACAGTGCTGCAGTCCAGGTCTGACAAAAGAAATGAAACTTGAGAATAAAGTTCTACCAACTCAAAATGGCTCATTTGCTTACTCAAGTGAGGCTGTTCATAAATGAAAAGCAATGGAGCATTGCATGTGTGGTCGTTGAGATGCAGTAAGCTGTATGCTGTGTTACAGTTGCGTGATGGGATGATAATTAGTCTTGAGTAGGATCAGAGCACAAGTTCTGCATTGACTTGGAGAAACTATGCTCACAAGTGAGTGTAATTGCATTTACTGGTGTTAACACATCAGCAGAACTCTGAAAGAGAAGCCAAGACTGTTTACCTCTTCCTGCTCCCTGTGTACACATGCAACTTGGTGCTTTGTGGAGGTGACGATCCTCTTGGTTTCTGAGAGATCGTATAGGAAGCTAACTCTGGTGTAGAGGCTTATCTCTGTCCTATACAAACGCAGGTAATATCTGCATCCATCGTAGTAAACTTCGTAAGGGGGAGAATCATTGAAAAAGCGAGCAAACAAACAAATCCTTAAGAAATTTAAAATCTTGAGTATTTTGCATGTTGGAAAAAAAAGTTTTCCTAATATATCTTCTACTATTTTTTTTTCAACTTTCTCCTTTGACCTGGTTTCTGCAGGGATTGTCTCAAACTGCTAGTCTCCAGTCAAGAGAGGAATTGATGAAAGTGTCTGGAAGGATAGAATGTGAAGGACCCAACCGGCATCTCTACGACTTTGTTGGAACCTTGCGCTTAGATGGTCAAAGGTATCGACTTGACAGCAAAACCATGAATTTCTTTGTTTAGGAAAAATACTTAGTTTGCTTTCTGTCTGCAACACTGAGCATATGTGTGGCTTCAGAGTTAATAATTAACACTTGTGAATTGGTTCATCTCCTAATGTTAGATGGCATTATCCTATCTTCCCGTGGAGTCTTCTGCAGTAGAAGTCTGTAGCCTGATGACTAAGGGACTGGATTGTCATGGAAACTCTACAAACCTTCTTGACTTGTTATGGGAGAGATGGCTTCTGTGGAATTGTGTTTTTTAAACAAAAAGTGACATGGGAGGAAAGAATAGGATTTTTGTTTTTGAGTTGTCTTATTGCAGGAGATCGGTAGGAAAGGCTGGAAACAACTCCCCTCCAGCAGGAACCAGTACTCCACCATGTTCGGATCTGTACAGAAAAGTCATTGCAGATTCTTGAGTCTTTATCTGTTAGAATCTTTGATCTATTTCAAGTATTGTAAGAAAGAAACTTTTGAAAATATAGTACTTAGTATTTCAATTTGTAGAACTTGAAGGGTCAGAGTACGTGGGCTTCATCGTCCTGCATAAAATCTGTGCTCCTCGGGTAACTCAGCTGAATATGCAAGAATAGTAGAAGATCTCCTGCTTCCACTTGGCAATCACATGGGCTGTTCTGTCTTTCCAAAATATTTGCTAAATGACTTATTTGGGGTTATGGTGTGCTTGGAATGGATGATCTATTTGCAAGTGTGGTGCCTGTTTTTGTGCTAGAGCTCGTATTAGTCAACGGGAAGTTTAGAGGAGATGAAGGGCTGCCAAACCAGTTTTTAAGTTTGGGGAAACTGTAGCAGCTCTCTTGTGTAACCTTGCTGCCCTTAACAGAGATGAGGCTTTCAGAGCACTGAAACCTGTGTATTATAAGGACAGTGTAAGATTTATAGCTCATTAAAATACTTTACTCCTCTTGCCTTTTTTTTTTTTATTTCTTGAGAGGGAGTAAAGCTGAAAGGAGAAATACTTTCCTAAAGTGTTATGAAGAATTTAAATATATACTTCTTCCTTTCCAGTCCAGTTTCTGTTGGTCCTGACCAGATCCTGCTAAGAGGTGCACAGCTGAGGAACACTCAGTGGGTTTTGGGTATTGTTGTGTATACGGGACATGATACAAAACTCATGCAGGTAAAGATCTCTTCAATCTGGAGATTTGAAGCTTGTTCTCGGAGAAGTTAATGTGTTTTCATGTATTTTGCTTGTATTTAAAACTAGCTGATGAAAATAAAGACTTGATTCAGAGCTACTTAAGTAAGACAGGCCTTGAGGGATATCAGGAATTATAGATACCTCATTAATATGCATGCATGTATGCATATAGATGCATATACATATAAAAAAAGTACAATATGTAGGCAAATTTTATGTAATGATTTGTATGGTACCTGGACAGCATCTAAAGTTCTGCGGAGTTTTGCAGCTGAAGAGATGTAATGACAACCTTTGCCAATTCAGAGCTTTGGGATAATTAGGCTAATGCTGCAATCTTTTCATTGCCTTAATGGCAGGGAGTGCCTGGAGAGACCTGGCCCAGGCACTTGCTGCTTGCCACTGCCGACCCTCAGTGAGATGGGTAGAGAAAAGATAAGCACATTGGGTCTGTAGAAACTGATGAGTCTTTTCATCCCATCTCCTGTCAATTTAGGAGTCAGTATGCCTAATGATTCCGTTGCTGCCTTGTTGAACTTTGCATACAATATGAACTGGATAGAGATGACAAATTCTGTATCTGACTCTTAAAAATTAGACCAAGTTTGCTTCTGAAATCTCCTCCTGTTTAAGTCATTACCAAATCTTTTGTTGTTGTTGTTGCTGTATAGAATTCAACCAAAGCACCTCTGAAGAGATCAAATGTGGAGAAAGTAACCAACATGCAGATTCTGGTGTTGTTCTGTATTCTCCTGGTCATGGCCCTTGTGAGTTCTGTAGGTGCCTTATTATGGAACAGAACCCATGGTGAAGTCGTCTGGTACCTTGGCTCAAACGGTCAGTATGCAGACAGTGTAACAGGCTGCAGGGCTAGCCAGGCTCTCAATTTTGTGGAATAAATACATAAAGTAAGGAAGAAAGGAAAGAACATAAAGTCTGTCACTAATTTTTGGTGACCCAGTGTATTTTGGGAACAGACTGCGATAGCTTTAGCTTATTACTAAGGTTTCTGTTAATAAAACCTTCCAAGGTTTGCTAAATACTGCTGAGCTGCTGTCTAAGCAGGAGGGAAACCAGTGGAAGAGAGGCAGGAGTGATTCTTGGGTGTTTGGTGGACAAATAAAAGGATAAATGCTTCCAGGGTTCAGCTGAAATTCCAGTTTGTTTTCAGATAGATCAGTACTACCACCTCATCTATCCTATCTGCTTGGACCTTATTAGAGGATAGTGGGTACTGGGGATCCTGATTTTATGCTCATTTACATGAGAAAGGGATTTTTCCAGTTGTGTCCTTTTCTGTTGTTTGCAGTTAGACACACTGACCTCCCTCAGTGATGTTGTGCCCAAAAAACGTGCTGGTATAAGCATGCTGAAGATGATGGCTCTGTTCTGTATTACATTGTTTCAAGAACACTCTGGGTTCTGACTTTTATACCACTTCGCAGACAAAACTGGACTCTTACTGTGCTTATAAAAGGGTTTTTATTTGGTTTCATTTATGAGCTTAGATAAAGATATTGGCCTTATGCAAACACTTGAGGATGAAATACAAATTGCTGTGCAACAGAGACAGTTTATATTAGCTAGCTATAAAATGAGTTAGAGGCCTCTTGAGAAGTAGATCTAAAAACAGGCTCACTGAAACTGCCAGTGTTCTTTTTACTGGTGATGGTAACATAGACCACCAAGACTGCCTCCTGTTTCAGATAAACTTCAAGTGTGAGATGATCAGTATTAAAACTCTTCTGGTGAGAACAAGGGAGCATCTTGTACTTGACTCTGGCTTCTGGTAGTTCTAATAAAGTCTTCCAGAAGCAGAAGCAATGACTTTCAGAGTCTTTTCTTTACACTCCCCCTTCTTTTTATTGAAGAAACTTAAATTCGTGGCTTCCAGTGACTGAAGGAAGTAATACTAATGGAACATGAGACTGTTGAACTTGCTAATGTAAAAGAGGTGCAGGCTGATTGACGATAGTTGTGTACTACTTGTAACCAAATATGTGTGAATCAAGGTTAAATTCTTGTACAGTTTCTATCACTTCTGTAACTGTCACAGATAGGAAAGACACTTTGTCCTTCAGGTTAGGCAGGTAGATTTCTCTTTTTAACTTAATCTTTAATTTCTGCAGAGACTGTATTGTAAAAGACTTTTTGTTTCCCCAATCAAGTGTGCTTCTATTTTTTTCATAAACTGACCAAAGCCACTTAAAGACATAGCATGCAACTCGTGCATTTGACTTGGAGGTGCCTAGCTTCAAAATTCAAGTCTATTTCTGATCTTTGAGATTCAGCAACTTTCTTTGCTGGCTTCTGCCTCCTCCAGATTTGCTCCCCTGCCTCTTTGCCAACCACTTTTTAATGCTGGAGGCCACTGTGCTACCTCTGATGCTGAACAAAGTTCCTCCCGCAGCTTCAATAGAAGTTCAAGACTACAGACAGACACAGAAAAGCCCAACTGTGCTCGGCACCACAAACAGTCACTTTTGTCCTGAGATTTTTCCACAGCAGACAGAAACGGAAGGAGCTTCAAAATGTTTTCTTCTTCCCTTTAGTACCAGTTGTCTTGTCAGATGTATTTGAGCAATTTATCCAGTGTTGGCACTACTAATAAAAGCTGTTCTGCCGGAGCGGGATGCCTTGTTTAATTTATTGTGACTGTTCTGCAGTCATCTTGTTTTCTTAGATTTCTCAGTTTAGTCTAACGTGAGTAGCATCTCGGTTTTGCCAATCCTGGCAGCTTTTAGAATAAACTAGTCCTTTGCTTCTTATCCACTGGAACACACAGAAGGCTTCCTGAAAGGTTAAGTTATGTTACTTTTAATTAGTGCCTCTTAATTGGGGCAGTTGACGCATCAGACAAATCTCTAAATTTGGTCTGTAGTGTGGAATGCTTCACACCATCTGTTCAGCACAGACCCTGCAGACCACAGGTTCTGTTTTCTGACATCCAGCTTCGCCAGCCTCGCACTTCTCACCTGGCCTCTCCAGGCGTCTGTTCTGTGGGCGTTTTGTGTCTGTAAGGCTGAGATCAACACTGAAAAGGTTCTTGTACAAAGAGCTTTAACACTCACAGAGTATTTTCAGTACTACTACATATCATCAGGCCAACTGTAGAAATACGGTTGCCCATCTGTTTGCCACTCATACTTCTGCCTTTTGGATGCTAATGTCTGATGTCCTTTGGTCCACAGAAATGCTGTCTGTCAACTTTGGATACAATTTGCTGACGTTTATAATCTTGTACAACAACCTTATTCCAATTAGTCTTCTGGTGACACTGGAAGTTGTCAAATTTACTCAGGCTCTTTTTATAAATTGGGTAAGTAATGAGAATAGGCATGTTAACATCACCTTTGAAAATGAAATTGCAAAAAAAAACATTCACACTGAAGTCATTACTGGGTTTTCTGGTGACTTTTATGATGTAACTTCTGTGAAAGACTGTATTACTGTATTCTGTGTTTCACAGGAAATGAACAAAATTATTTGTAGGAAGCTCTCCTGTGTAAGTGCTCATTTTTGTGTATCGGACTTTCTGGGTAGAAGTAGTGTTCATCACATTGGTTAAGAGAAGTCTTTCAGCTAATTCATGTTTGATAACATTTTGAAAACCCTTTTCTACCATATAGCTTTTCTCAGCCATAGCAGATGGAAAGACTAGACTCCTGTTTTTCCTGAGACTGCCTGGCCTTCAGGACAGCTCTATTGATCTGAGTCATAGTATTTCTCTAAAGAGATTAATTTAGCTGGTGCCTCATTCTACAAAAAAAAAAAAAAAAAAAAAAAAAAAAAGGTGACTCTTAAAGGTGACCACTCAGAAGAAGGGAAATGTTGCTTGTCTTGATAGGCATTCATCCTACAGCTTTCTGAAGAGTTGCAGGGGTTTGTCTAAAATTTGAGTGAACAAGGAATTCATGGATATTCTCTGAGCTGCTCATAGTGTGTTGGAGACATTCAAGTTGGCTTTTTTATCAGAAATTGCTTTGCTGGCTCATATAGGAGCTATACTGTTGCCTCTCCCAAAGAAATGCAGTAGCAGAGCCCATTTCACGGAGTGGGGCATTTTGTCTTTAATTGTGGCTATCGCTTGAGTAAATTGCATGGTTTTCGGGACTTTAATTAAAAAAAAACAAAACAAAAAAACTGAACAAAAACCTTTAAATAGCTAATGCCTGCTAGAACTACTACTTACTGTACTAAAGTCTTAAAAAGATGATGTAATGAGGAAACTACCAGTTGCCTCTGACTTAATTAGGCTTTTTATGTAGTATGAAGGAAAGGAGATCCCATTCTTGTCAAGCATGTGTTTAGGTCTAATTTTGCTCTTCTTTCAGGATATAGATATGTATTATCCTGAAACAGATACACCTGCAATGGCCAGAACTTCAAACCTTAATGAGGAACTTGGACAGGTAAGAGAACCTGTCAGGGAAAATGTCATGTCTGTGAAATGATCTCAGAAGATGGAAAGCATGAAAACATGCTGTCAGAAGATGCTCTTTTTTGTCTTTTGTTCTGTGGCCCACATTAAAGGAACTTCTGTACTTTCATTAGTTTAAGTCTCACCAGCACAGAGTGATAAGGCATCACATGAGTAAATGCAAGATATGTATACCTGTATACACGGTTATATAGGCATTTTACAGCCTGGGAGTTGAACTCTTAGTTCCTACATTAAGGTCCATGCCTCAACTCTAAACTGATTTTGTTCTTAAGTGTCTTGAAGAGTTGCTCTGTGTTTGTGACTCTCTGTACCAGAACCGATTGTACCTGACCTATCTTGGCTGAAGGGCAGGCCAAAGGGCCGTGTTCTTGGTTCTCCATACTAATGTCCAAGAAATGCGAGTCAAAAAAATCTGCAGTTTTATTCCTAATTGGGTTGTGTCCCTTCAAGAATTTCTGTTTTCCATTCAGATTAAGATAACAGTTTTTTTTTTTTTTTTCTCCTCCTCAGTTTAATCAGAAGTGTGTAACTTAACCACAAGAACCTCATATTTGCTATGCTTTTAGTCAGGGAGACAATTTGTATATATGCAAAATATATATTGACTTGTGCTGCTCAGCAGCTTGATTTTCAGTATTCTTCCTACTTATTCAGATCAGTCTTTTCCTTAGGATTATTAAGAAGCTCTGATTCATACTTTGTGTGGATATGAAAGCATCAGCCATTAAATCATAGTTTACTTCAGACACACAAATACTATCAGGTGGTATAATACATCTTGCTGGCCTGCACACTGTTTTTTCAGAAATTGCTTCCTGTTTACACCAAGGAACTGGACTAAGTTTTTGATTCACTAATTTATTTGCTTCATCACAGATGTGTTTTTAAACGTTCTATTCCTACACCAAAGTTTTTTCAGATTTTGGAATTTTTTTTTTTCCTGTACTTAATCTGTTCTCTACTTGCTTGAATTTTATTATTTTGCAAGTTGAAGGCTGATCATTTTTTTTTTTACTCCTTACAGGTAAAATACCTGTTTTCTGATAAAACAGGTACTTTAACATGCAATATTATGACCTTTAAGAAATGTAGTATTGCTGGAGTGACTTATGGGTAAGTATAGCTTTAGAAGCTCTCTACCTTAATAAATGTTTATTAACAGTACATTCTTCTTTATCAGAACAGGTTAGAATATTCTATTCTTTGATTATTTGTGTATTACTATATTTTGTGGTCAGTGCTCACAGTTTTCATTTTAAAGTCTTGCAACATAAACTACCAAATGCAAACCTGGGAAATCCTTGAAATGAAAGGAGGATTGACCTGATCTGCTGCTTAACGTGCCAGTCATAGTTTAAATTAAACCAGAAGTGTTAAGTGCTGAGTAACTTTTGGTCTGCTTCAGAAGGAAGCACATTCAACCTAAGGACAGCATATTCCATTTTGTGACTTCTTTAAATAAATGAGGATTTCACCACAAACATTAACTATAGTCGTAGCTGTCAGCAGTGAAGAGTTCCAGGCCATACAGAAGGGACCGCACTCACTATTTTGTTTATTTTTGTCAGATAGGCTCCCTTTTAATTTAATATCAGTTGGCCTTTTGACTCTTAAACACTCCTTTTGACTGTGCCTAGTTTTAATAGGCTGGACTTAAGACTTTCATATGAATTGGCCTTTGGGTTGCATGATATTTTTAATTCGGTGTCTTGAAAGACAGAAAACTTGGTTCAGCTGAACCCATGATTCCAGCATATGCTTATGTGTATGATGAGTCATTGATTGTTGTCTTCTACCTATTTTCTAGCTTTCAAAATGCAATAAATGCGTTTTTTTTTTTTTTCTCCTCCTACCCCTTAGTCACTTTCCAGAATTGGAAACAGAGCGTTCATCAGAAGACTTCAGGTAAATATATTCTAAGAGGTTTATATTCTGTATGGCAGAGTGGGGACAATCTCTGAACAGACCATTCTCAAATTTGGGACTGAAACAAGCCCAAGGGAATAATGTGATTTAAGAATAGACTGCTGATGGAAGAGCTGGTGGGTGGCTGGTTTATACAGAGCTGGTCGGTGATGATGCAACTTGTCTTTTACCTGGAGGAAGGACAGAAGAGAGGCAAGGGGTGGAGAACACGTTGTGGCTAGGCCAGCTTGGATGCCTGCCAGCACTTCTTGGTAATTGCAGACAGCCACGCTGCCGGCAGAGAATGACCTGCTCTATGGTTCACTTCGCTAGCTGAAAATTGAGTGTTATGCTTTGCAGTCACTAAGTTGAAGCCTGATAAGAAATGGAAAGTATTTTTCTTATTAAAATACTGTGTTTTAATATGTGAAAAGTGGAGAAGAGCTGGATATGGAGGTGTCCCTTATGTCAAAAGAACCACTCTTTGTTCAGAGACCAGTGAATGGAGTGAGTGGGGTCTGACTTGTTCTGCAGAAGGGAGGGAAAACATAGGAGGAAGAATTGTGGGGGAGGTGTCACTGTAGCGTATTCCTGTTGATAGGAAGTGGGGAAAAGCAAAAGGGCTAAAGTGGCTTTCAATGGCAGCACGGGTAAGAGGTCAGTTCCCACCCAAGAACCTGGCAGAGACTGAATGCTGTTGGGAAGCCACTTCCTGCTGAAATAAGCTTCTCTTGTTAAGCCTATTAATATTCGTGGTCACCTCTTAGAAGAAATATTCCCATATAACCTGTTGCAACTTCCACTGAGGAGGAATTTCAGTAGCTGCCCCTCTGTTTCTTTATTTCATGTTTCTGCTTCTGTCATTGCCATCTTTTCTCTTCTTGCATCCTTTCTAGTCGATTTTGTGGACAAGTTCTTCCAGGGTTTACCTGGAAAGTAGTACCATTCCTCCAGGGTTCAATTTAGAGTAGAACCTGGTCTGTCGAGAAAGCAGGAACGTAGGGATTTTCACCTTTGTCCAGAGCAAGTCCCCTTGAAATGAATGTGTTTTGAGTACACTCTAAAGTAGCTTCTACTAAATCTGTCCTAGGAGGTGGGTGGACACTTAAAACTTATCAATCTTCACCTTCAAGCATGATCACTTTGAGTTTCTTGTTGGTGTTCTGAAGAACCTGATGCATAAAATGCTGAAAATGAATTGCATACATACGACTTATTCATAAGTTTTCAAGAACAGTGTAGTTTTATTTTAACTTCTTTCTACTTCTTAACAAGATAAATGAATTGATAAGAATGGAAATGTTGCCACTGATGTTTGAAAAAAATGTTTATTTTTTGCTCTGCAGCCAGCTACCTCCTTCCACCAGTGAATCATGTGAATTTGATGACCCAAGACTGCTGCAAAACATTGAAAATGACCACGTAAGTCTACTTTTAGAATATCACATGCCTTTTAAACAGCCTATTCTAGGCCTCTCTGGAGTAGAATGGTAAACAAATCTACTGGTGTTATCAAGTCTATCCTAGTAGGAAATTATACAACAGATACAAGCTCTCAGAGAAGAGGAAGTGCAATAGTCCCTCCCAACCTTCCTGCTTGCTTGTCTCAGTATTGAATGGAACAATGGCATTTTTATGGGTACCAGATAGCCAGATAGCTCTAAAATAGCTTCATATGCACAAGTCCATGTGAAAGACGGTGTCTTGTAGCAATAGATGTTAGAAATTCTAATTCAGTAATAGGAAAGCTACCTACTTTGGTACAGATTCTTTAAAGAGTAGTCTTAACATCCATACTGTTAAAATGCTGGGTTTATCAGTAATTCAGAACATTGCAAGCTGCTTTCTTTGTCCTGCTTTCAATACTGCAAGCAGTGAAAATTGGTGTGTATAGAGCATAGGAAATTGGAGTCTTAATCACATGCCTAAACTTAGGCTGAGATTTTAGTGACTGGTAATTTTAGGTCCTTAACTGGCCCTAAAGGGGTCTAGTCTGTGAGAATGTCAATTCACTGCTTATGCAGAAACTATGCACCTATGAAGGTTATGACTGGACACTGTGAATTTAATTCATTTATGAAAATGATGTTTGTATTTTTATTTTTATTTAGTGCATTTTAGTAGACTTTGCAGAAAAGAAAGGTACTGAATGGGCTGTATGTAGATGGAGTTGCTATTCTACCTTTCAGATAGCTCTTTAATGTTGGGTATCTTGTATTGTTTGCTCCTGTCTATGTAGCACTTCTGTCTTGGGAGATGGATAGAAAATGTGCCGTCTAGCAGGCAAATAGAGGATTGAGGTAGCTTGCCAAGGGTAGGTATCACTTATTCTAGATATAGCTCAGGTAGAAATTTTGGTTCCTTTGGCTCTCAGAGAGCAGGTAAATGTCACCACATGGTGAAATTTCAGAGGTTGACCCCACTGTATGGGCTCACCACATAAGCAGTGGGGCAACTCCTCGCTGATGAGAGGTCTTTTGGAGCCTGCCTGGCCTGGAGCCTGGACGCCTGGACAGATGGATGCAACCCAGTGACAAGTGCTCATTTAGCACAAGGCATGCGGAGTGCCAGGACTGCATGTAACAGGCTGCAGTTTGGTTAAATAGGACTGTGCTGCCCAAGTGATGAGATGTGAGGGCTGGATTACAGAAGAGTGGGAGAGGAAGGGATCACTTGTTTCTAGCACATTAGCTATGTGCAGTGTCAGCTGTTAAGGTGCATAAACTACTTGCTTCTACCTGAATCTCTTTAGTGTCATGGTTTTCATTACTAGCTGGTATCAGCAAATGCCATTTGCAGGTGTCTTACAATCCCCATTCATTTAGGAAAGTGAGGTGATGAAACTGAAGTCTAATAGCGCAAGCTGCCTCAGGGATTCAGATGCTGCTATGCTTCTTTAGGCAATAAATTTCTTTTAAATATTTGATCCTTTTTCAGCTGGAGCTATCAATGGGATATCTTTTAGATACTACCTAAATGTAGGCTGCTTGCAAGTGTGATCCCTGGTCTTGAAGGACTCTTCAGTTCAGTCACAAGTATTGTTTTAAAGCTGTCTCACTGCCAAGTAGCTTTCTTTTCAGGCTGAAAAAAATGTACTGCTCTTCTCCTCATGGGACTATCTTCCATCTGCTAAGAAGATTTTTAGCATCCCATATCACCTCTGAATTTTGTAGCTCTTCTGGGACATGATTGTAAGAATTGACTGATGGCCAAGTCTATTCTTGACTTATGTCCAAAGAATTATTGCCTTGTATAAAGCATACTAAGGAAAAATAATTTGTCTTTAAAATGTGTGTAGGTTTCTCCAGACTTTTCTGGGGGTTTAACGTAAGTGCCTAAGTCTGTTTGACTGTCCTTGTTTTTGTAGCTGCTCCCACTAGATAAATCCTGCAGTTGAGCCATGGATATAAAGCAGAATTGTTTCCATAGAGAAAATGCCTTAAACTGTTATTATAAGAATGAGGAAAGATAAATTTGAAAGAATGTTTGCTAAATGTGCTAGATGGTGCTTATCTTGCTGCTTTCAAGTTGCACATGTACCATGAATTAAAATCAGTTGGCTTTTTTTAATTCTGGCAGTGCATGTGATAATATGAAAAGGGGGAAGAAGATCAAGGAGCAAAAGAATTATTAAGCCTGGATTTCTTCCAGGCCTCTGTTGTACCTCTTTAGATTCTCTCCTTAATGCCTCTAACTCCAGTTTCTACCTGGCCTCCCTTCTGTGGCCCCAGTTACCACTTGGGCAAAATACAGGCACATGGCACAGCCAGGTACACACAGATTGATGCAGGGAGTGTGGGTGATGATGGTTTGGCAGTTGGCCAGACACGGACAACCCTCTGCCCATGGTGAGCCTTTCCCTGAGTGGAAATTCGTTTGGATCTTTACAACATCCTCCAGTCTCACCAGCTTTCCTGTTTGAGATGTCCAGCATGGATGGATTCTCATACTGTTGTTCTGCAGATACGATGTGAACCTCCTACTCTTATGTTCATTTAAAATATTTTTAGGCTGATGAGTCATAATCCCTCCTGGTAATAAAATAGACAACTATTTTACTAGCAATCCTTGGTAGGACTATATGCAAAGTGGCAAGTTTGGTAGATGTCCCATAAATTTCTGAACAAATGGCCTGGAAATAGTTAGTCAGTCTCGTTGGTCTGAATTGTGAATGGAGGTGTGGATCTGATACTGATGTGATGCATGGAGAACTGTTAAGCTTTTCCTGCTGCTTGCTCCCAGAAGACATGGAATTCTAACCAGTATTTTTTTCCCCTTCCCTCTAAATGGAGAAGAGATTATAGGAAGGGTTGACAAATCTAAATACGGCTTCCTGACCAGTGGTCTGTACCTTGCTTGATAGGTAATAGTGTTGTGCCTTCTAGATAAGGCAGCTCTACGTTCATTGCAGATAATACTTTGTAGGCAACAATTCAGAGAATGTTCCCTGAATGTTCCCTTAATGTTGAGACCCTCTGCTGCCATGCTTTTGTAGATTTAAGCTGGTGAGGCTGTTATACAAGATGAGTTCAGCAAGTGGGTTGTATTGCTGTCATGGGTGATTATACACCAAGTGTCTGGTGGATTTTGATGAAGCTTTAGAAAAGGGACAGACCTGCTCTAAAAAGAAGTGATAGTTTTGACACAAAGATTTTGGCTCTTGGGGATGAAGGAGAAACAAAGCAGGTGGGAAGAAAAAGAGCACATGGCATGTTAATATTAGAGTAAGCAGTAAGCACACTAGAGAACAATAAAAAATGAGCAAGTAAGCAATGTTTCACAGAGACGGGTAAGAAATTTAGTAGCAAAATGGCTGAATCTGCTTTAATAGAAGAACATAAGTAATAGAGCAGAATGAGTTAAGCTGTGGGACCAGAAACAGGCGAAGTCAAGTTTGGAGTGAAGCAAGATTGAACTTGCTTGGTTCTTTGACCACAGGCACCAGCAATAAGCAGGAGGATCCTGTCCTCAGCTCGGAAGCAGAGTTTGAACACTCTGTCCCGATTCTTGTCAGTGCAATAAATACTGGGTTGGAAAACTATAGCAAGGAGACAAGTGACAGCTGTGTGGAGTGGCTAACATGAGAAGCTGGGCCTCTGGTCATCTGTTACAGAATTGGAAGGTTGCCACATAATCCACTGTAAACTGTGAAAACACCGAGACAGCAATGAATTATGTAATTGGCTTGAAAGCAGAAATATATATATAGGAAGAATTAAAACTTGTAATGTTGTCAGAGGTGGGTTATGTCCACTTTCACATACTTAGAAAGTGAGTATCTCACCCAGCCTCTTCTCACACAACTCTCTACGGTCAGCAGCAGCGGATGCTGGAATACGAACGTGTCAGGCCTGGGTTTTTGTAGAGCAAGAGGTTCAGCTGTCATGGGACATGCTGCTTTCATGGGAATAGCATGGCAGCAGAATGCAACCTTTTGGCCAATAACTTGCTGTTGATTTAACATTTCTTGTGCTTCTTTTTGATTATGTATCATTTATTTGATTTCTTGAAAAGAGCCTATGCACTCCAGCATGTCAGAAGTTGACAGTGGGGTGTGCCCATGCAGTTTAAGTTCCTATATGCAAAGATAAATGTCATGTGTAAAACAAGTTACCTTTTGAAAATATTCATAACAAAAAGGCAGTGCGCGAAGTAAACCACCAATACAGGCATTGAATCTACAGTCTTTTTTTTTGTTCTCTACTGTGCTTACTGCTTGCTCTAATATTAACATGCCATGTGCTAGCTAATATTGTTTCATAGTTTTCATGGTAGTTTGCTTTGTACTAATTGAACCATGCAATTGCCAGTGCATTTTTCCATCACAGAAATATGTAGGCTATGCATATCATAGTAAAAACAAAAACCAACTGCCCCCCAAAACAAACCAACATTTTTCCCCTGTTCCCTAAAATAAAACCTAGGATAAAGCATAAGCTTGGCTTTTATTTTTATAACTTAGCTTGGGGTGAGGGGAGAATTACTAGAAGGTCTGAGAACCAATTGTGAATTGGTGCACCTCTAAGTGCAGGAGTCTTCAATGTCTCAGTAATTAATTTATAAGACATTAAAGACTCCTGCACTTAGAGGTGCACCAATTCACAACTGGGGAAATTCACAGGGGAAACATTTTCCGATGAACATATACATGCATTAAAGTGTTTTATGAATTAATTGCTGAAACACTTTAATTGCATGTATATGTTCATAGGAAAATTTCTGAAATAGAAAATTCTCAATTAGAGTATTTTTGATGTCATGTAACTTCCACTTGAGATTGGTTTGAGTATTTTAGCCTCTTTTCTGTTGTGAAAGCATTCTACTGTAAGCTGAGAGAATAAACTGTGCAGAAACATCTTTTGATTAATTAACAAAATCATAGAATCCTTTTTTTACAAGAATCTTGCGGATGAGTATCCAACCTTATTTTATAAGGCTGGCCTTTTCTCCATTTGATAGTATTTTTGATACTGCAGTAGCACGGTTTTGGCCAGATCTTGTGGTACATATATAGAATCTTGCAATGCTCTTGACTTTTTAGTGGCTCTGTTAAGACACAGTATGTGTAAAATATGCTATAACAATGAAAAGTTTGGAAAGTAGGTGGTATTTACGTAAGTCAAAATTACCAAAGTTTGCAAGCCCAACCACAAAGAATGACCTAAAGGACTTTCTGTAAATTTAATGCTGCTAAGTTCATATCTGCCTCAGTCACTGCACAAACAATTGCAGCGACTCCAGATTTAGACATCAGTGACTGCAGAGGCTGAGGACAGAGCAGTGGGAGAAGAGGGCCATGTTCACTTCCACTGTGACATCCAAGTGTGTTAAATTTGCCTGAACTGTGGATGAAGATAGCGTGCCAGGTTGCATGTGAGCTGGGCGGTTGAGACCTTGGGCTAAAGAGGAAGGTGTGGGGTGGAGAGGAGGGAAGAAGGGGTTGGGGACCTCCCTCGTGTACCCATAGCTACAACTGCTGGAGTTCCTTCATCAGAGCCTTGAGACCAAGTGCCAGGAGGTCTTTGCTGGGTTGTAGAGCTGGTGTCTCAACAGCCATCCCACTGTGCTTAAGGACTCTGCCCTCTTCATGGATCATGTTTTATGTGTGTGTTCTCAAGGCGCTGAACAGGTAAGGAGCAGTGACCAAACCTCTCCGTGGCTCCGTGATGTGTTACCTTCTAAGAGCAGATGATGTTGCCTTCTATTGGCTATTCAGCTGCAGTCTGCTTTGGAATTTTTTTTCTCAGGGTGCAATTGCAATGAGTTTAGTTCTGGTGTGGTTATTTTCCATTCATTGAAAGCTGTTATAGAAGCTACCAAAACAGTATTTCCTGTTGCTTGATCATCATCACCTTGTGACAGACATCCTTGCCTATATGAAGCTCGAGGCACTACAAAATGAATACTTTGTGGTTAGGGTGAGGGTGGGAAAAAGCATTTTGGCTTGTCAGGTCTTCATCACTTAATTTAAGTCTTTAGCTTTTTATTTCATTCATGCTGTCCTCAACTCTGCTGCACTGACGTTCTGGGGCAAAAATGAGGCTATTAGCTAGAGTCGGGGAATAGTTTTCTTTCATATCTGCAGACCTGAGAGCCCTCTCCAACTCCTCTTGGGCTGCATGTGATACTAAAACTGACTTGCTGTCCTGTGTAGCCCACAGCTGTGCACATACAGGAGTTCCTCACCCTGCTGGCAGTGTGTCACACTGTTGTTCCTGAGAGACAAGGAAATAAAATCATCTACCAGGCCTCCTCTCCAGGTTGGTTTTTTAATTCCTTCTCTAGGAGTTAAGGAGCAAGGAAGTAGAATTAGATGGAAAAAATCTTTTGGAAAGACTGTTATTTTTAGAAGTGACACATATTTTGATTTAATTGCTAGTTGTAGATCTGGCATCTTTTAATGTTGATGCACATGTTTCTTGCAAAACTACTGATGCGTCGGATGTTTATGTAGAGCTAAGCTAGACTCATGATCCCTTCTATTCTCAGGATGTTTCTACTCTAGCCTCTTACTGCAGGTGTGACAAGCAAAATTAAGGCTTTCTGTGCCTTGTCTCCCTGATATAAAGCTGATATATGGAAGTACTGACTTGTCTCTGCATATACAGTTGTTGGCTCTACTTGGTCTGAATGGAAATTCTTTGTGCTTTTCTTTGGTTTCCTCTTGATTTAGTAGCTATTTCGCCTTGTGCAGATACAAAATGTCCATGTGGGACACTGCTAGGAAGAACTACAGAGGCACTGGGAGGGGTGGGCAGGGCCAAAATGCAAAACAGTGGGGCCCTGCTCCCCAGCAAATGGTCTCGACTGATGAGGGGGTTTCTAGAATAGTTGTTGAGATGTATTTAGTGATGAAGTAGCATCATTTACTGTTTACATCCTAATGAAGGGCTGAGGAGTGGGATGAAGAGCCCCCGTGTGACGGCTCTGGTCACAGTGCCAATGCAGAGAAACAGGGCTCACTGGAGCTGGGCACTAGATTTGTTTGGTGCTACTGGAGGTGCTGCCTCTTGTTCCAGCTCAGTAATTTAAGCTTTTAGTGGTGATACCCAGTTCAGTTTCCAGGAGACCATGCTGAATTTCTTTGAGAAGAACTTAGTGTTTTTATGGCAGAAACTGAATTAAATGTATGTTGCAGATGTATAGAGTAACATTGCTTTGATCTTAGTCACCTTCAGAACTGGTTTTCTTTCATTTTCTTTTATAAAGAAGTAAGTGTGGTTCTTCCACAACAATGGAGCTTAACATTTCAATAGTTACAGGATGTTTTATACAGATTGGGTACCAGGTGTGTGTCGTTGATCTTATATGGCCTTTGTAGGAATGAAAATGTAAATGCTCTTGTGGAAGGGAGCTACTTCAGCCGCCCCTTATCCACTACAGATGTGGGAGCTCAACTGCCTGGGGAGGTGGGCGGCTATGCCTTGGCCACGTGGCATACGTGGGTGCAGGCTTTGCCTGCCTCTTCCTCTGCACACCACATTAAATTCAACTTCTTCTTGTCCTGGCAGATGAAGGGGCATTAGTGAAAGGAGCAAAAAGGCTCGGTTATGTCTTCACAGGAAGGACGCCGCATTCCGTTATTATTGACGCGGTAAGGAGGAGGCGCACGTGGCCGGGGGCGGCCAGCGTCGTGAGCAGCACCAGGGTGTCCTGGCTGCTTCTCCTGAGTTCCCCATTGCGGGGACTTCAGGAGGCTGCATGCAAAAGGCCTTTGCAGCATTGACAAGAGCTGACTCAGCCTGTTTAAATACAGATTCCTTCCCTGTCCTTCTTCTGTGTGGAATGGACCCTAAGAATTTTCAAGCCCATAAGGGAAAAGTTGTGCCTGAAGAATTTTTTTCTTCCTTTATCTGGGCAGCCCGGATGAACATATTTTCCTTGGAAGAAATGCATGGGTCTGGGAGGTCTTCTATAACCCTGTATTTAGCAGTTATTATTCTAAATGCGTGAATTCTTGTAATTCAATTTTGGAGAGTTCTCCTTCTCAGTAAAATCTTCTGTATAAGATGCAGAAAGCTTGTTAAGCAGATATGTGTGATAGTCTTTAAAAAGTAAGCAAGTAGTTTAATGTTCAGAGTATGCTTATCCTTCTAGTGTAAAAGTTAATTTTCTTGAAATGACGACTGCAGGTCCATACAAGAGTAAATGAATAGAAAATGCCACGATCTTAGACATTTAAACGAGTTTAGAGCAATTCTGTTAAATAGGGCTCTACCTCACTTTGCCCAGGAGAGGGAGCTATTACCACATTTTACTATTTACACTGGGCTTTGGAAATGATGATGTTGCATGTTTACACATGGAAGAGTATCTTGCAATAAAGACTTAAATATATACTTGTTTTCTTTCATAGCTGGGAAAAGAAGAAACTTTTGAAATTCTTAATGTGCTGGAGTTTTCCAGGTAAGTTTGTATGCTCAGTGCAGGATAATAGGAGAATTGCTTAGTAAATGCACGTTAGGAATAGAAAGATTCAGCTAATGCAGGAGAAAAGCTGCACTTTAGTTTTGCCCTGCCTCTCCCATGGTCCCAAAGTGAGGTTAAAACAGAACCTGTTACAACTGGGTGTCAATTAGCTGTTCAAGTATGAGTCTGGCAACCTCTGCCACTCCAGCTCCTTAGGTTTGATGTGAACTTGCTGCCCTGGTAGTGTCATTCTCACTTATTTCCTGATGTACCAGCAGAGAAAGTGTCACCTGTCTGCTTCAAGAGCATACTTGGAGTCTGTATTTTTTCTAGCATTCTTGTAACCTGCTCTTACTTGGGCAAGTGGGACATTTGGTGCAGGCAGCAGGGTTGTTTGGTGCCCTGTTCTAAGAAGCATCCCAGCCTTCTAAATACCTGAAAAGAGTCAGGCTATTTATGAGAGGCACTGTTTGTGTCGTGAGAAGCTTTGCAAGGCAAACTGGACCCCTGAACCTGTGGCAATAATGATGATTTCTCTTTCTCAGTAGATACAGTTTCATAAGCTTGGTTGCTGACTTTCTGTTTTTCTGGATCATCCCAACTATTTGTCTGATTAGATCAACGTAAGAACTTATAAAGAAGCTGGGAGCTGCTTTGTATAATATATCCAAAAAGGCAGAGTTAAAGTTGTGTGAGCAAACATTCAGTGCCATTTAGGAGGGTGGTCTTTGCATCCATGTTCCTGTATCATAAAGGAAGTGAAGTCCAAAGTTAACTGCATGCTAGAAAAGTCTGTCAGTCTTTCAGCTGTCAGGGTTCTGGCAGGAAGGGAAGAGTTGTCTGCTTATGTAGATAGTATGAGAAGAAATAGTCTAGTAGGTTCATGCTGAGGGAAGCACCAAGAGCATCTGACAAGATGTAGCCTGGATTTGTGGTCCATTCCTGTGTTGTTTACTGCCAAGAGTTTATCCTAGAGCAGGGGATTTTTGTTTCTAAAATAAATTCTAGTCTCTTCAAAACTGTCACTTGGGATTTACACTGGCATCTCTTCATGGGAGTTTTGCTTAGGTCTCCTTAAGATTATATACCCAGCAATCCATGATTCGTCTTTATGACATATTTCTTCATGCTCTCAATTCCTTCATGTTAGAAAGTCAACTAATTACCACTGTGTCCATGAGTGGCTATTTTGGAGTCTATTAAGCCTATTAAGCCTCCACCTCAACACATTCAACGATAGGACTTCCAGTTCTAGTCCTGAAAGTTCCCCAGTTTCCTTCATATAACAAGAAGCTGAGAGTAAACAAGATTCCTCTTCTTTCCTTTCCAAGGGGTATTTGAACAGTCTTGTCTTTATCCACATTTTTATATGTATTTGGGTGCAAGTCTATAGGAGCCCTGTCTGTGAACTTGAACAGAATCAGACTGGGGTGACTTTTTGCATAACTATAGGAACCGTAGGGCTGGAGCAGGAAACAGACAGCTTAATATTTTTTAGCTGTCTAGATCTTAAGTTACTACTGTTTTATCTCACCTGATCTCAGCTTTGCTGAGCACATCAGAGAAAATTCACTGATTAGAACAGGACTTACTCTTGATCAATACAACTAGAGACAAACCCAAATATTTCTCTTTCCACAGTAACAGAAAGCGAATGTCAGTAATCGTTCGAACTCCAGCAGGACAACTACGTCTCTACTGCAAAGGGGCTGTAAGTAATTAAGCTACTTCGATGGAGATTTAACAATACCAGTGATCATTTCAACAACCATGGCTTTAAGATGCTGGCATTTCATTTCTTATACAAAATACTTGTTGGCTCTCTGTTTAGAAGATTTAGGAGATCCGTAATTCCTCCTGTGACTGACTATTTTTGCTGGCAGAGGGACTGCTCCTGCCTTCTCACTGCCCAGCTGAAATCCTGAAACTGATGTGCATAGTGCCCATTGCTTCAGCAGAGGCAGGATTTCACCCAGCTGTGCAGCAGCAGCTCAGGAGCTAGACTAAATGCTCTGGCCTGAACCTGTGATGCTAAAATCTGCCCTCAAGTATTTGGCTCTCCCGCCTCTCTGCACCTGCTGTTATTTGTCATTGTGGCTTGCACCATGTTGTGCTTCTGTCTTCGCTGACGAGAGCAATAACTTACACAAATGCAAACACTGTAAAACTAGTATTGGCCACCACCAGAGAGTGGTTCTAATTTCAATCGAAAATTATGGAGATTGCTTTTTACATCTGGGGAAACTATTTCTGACTTCTGTAGGGATCTGGCTTACTTGACTTGTGCCTGACAGATAGGCCTGGGTGCACTGCTCTGTTTTGATTTAACTGCACTGATTTGGTAAAGATGTGATGACCTCACGCGAGTGCAGGGGAGGGGAATTAGGTCCCTTGTCACTATGCGGCACTTTAAAGTCGTGGCTCTAGTAGGACCTTGGTCTGCAGTCACTGCTCTGGCCGTGCCTGTCCACACAGTTCTCAGTGTCGCACTGGAAGCGGGAGAAAAACAAGAGAAGTTGTGGTCAAAAAAATTATCATCTCTTCAGTACGAGCAGGATCAGACCTGTGACAGAGTGACTGTCACTTACGTTCTGCTACATCTAACCCTCATCTAAACTTTTAAGTAAATTACCCATTCTACATGAACTCTTGCATGGAGTTGCCTTGCATCCCGATGCTTTGATTAGAAATCAGCTGTGTAGTGTGCCTGTATTCCGTGATAGAGGTAGGCCTATGTGCTCCACTTGCTCAACAGTATATATTCAAGAAAAAGCAGACATTCTTATTTTTCGTGTATGCAGCAACTTGTTCTGAAAGCCACAGAAGAAAATCCAGGAGCTCTAGGTGTATAGGTGATGCTGCTGCATTTTCATTACTGCTGTTATTTCTATTTCTATTTCTATGTAATTTGCTTCAGTGATAAATAAGCAGTGGTTGGCAGGAGGAAGCTAATTTCCAAGACAATTCTGTAGTAGAACCTGTTTGATGTTTCCTCCTTATACTTCTTATTCTACTTCATATCATCTGTGAAAGGCAGTGTTATATAGAAAGAATTGCAAGAAGCAGCCTTTTCCATGGAACTATGAGTACTGAGTAAGAACATGTGCTTTTATTCTCTGAAAATAAGCATATTCAGTCTAATAAAGAGGAGCATCCCATGCTGTTCAATAATGGGACCCCTTATGGAAAGCAGGGAGGAGGGAAGAGTACTTCTGTTCTCCATTATTTAAAGGTGGAGTCACTCTGCCATGGGGCACAACCCACACGAGGCACTCACATGTGTGTGGCTAAAGCCAAGGACGTTACTTGTACGTTTAGTTTGGGGCATGATATTAGCCAGTCCACTTGGGTTACGTCACTTGAGTTTGTTGACACACAAATGGAAACTTCATATGTAGACTTACTCTGTTGTAATGAATTTGGTTTTAATAGGATAATGTAATTTTTGAGAGGCTTTCAAAAGATTCCCAGTATATGGAGCAAACACTGTGCCATCTCGAATACTTCGCCACTGAAGGTAAGAGAAACACCATGTGGTAAGAGTTGAGTTATCAAATTATTTGCAGTATTTTCTGCGTTGTTGAAGCTGTGCAGTGCCACATAAGATGGCTATGAAGATTATTTCAGAAGTGGTGTGTGATCAGCAAATTAGCAACTCTGGGATAAATTTAGGCCTGAGGAAATGCATGGCCTACTTCTGCTTCTCTTTGAATTTTGGTGGGGGAACTGAATTTGCAAGAAGCAGGATGAAGCTCGGTATAAGGCTGATAAAGGGATGGGGCCTGGATACCTCAGTTTCGTTGAAGCTGGTAGTGTCTTTACCAGCTTAGAAGTCAGATGACTCAAAGGTCCTGGCTGTATGAAACAGGGTGACAACTTGAACATGCTGAGAAACACAAGCGATCCTGACTTCAAAGATCATCTGAAAGCGACCCTTAATTAAGACCTTTATGACTGATGCAACATACGCGTTTACAGGAACTGCTTGGTTTTGTTCCTCTTAAAATAGCATAAAACTTGGCATTATAGTAAAAACATGAACTTTTATGGTTATTTTCTTCCTAAACCTGAAACTATTTTGTTCAGCCTTAAAAAAAGGAGGGGGGGGGGGTGGCTGCAAAGTCCCAGATTTCTAGTAATTAATTCTTTGTATTTTTTTATGGCACACACATTCCTTTCTGTTTGACTCCTGCCAGAAGAAAAATCATTACTTATGTATGTTAATTTTGTCAGTGGTCTAATAAAATATTTTTGGTACTTCATGGGACCTATTCCGTATTCTTTGGTGCATGTGTAACTCCAATTATTAATGCAAGTTATGTGCACATGCTGATAGAGAATAGTCTTTCCAAAAGGAATTATTGGGTTGAGTAGTGTATTTGGCTCAGAGATAAATGTCTCAATCATATGTAGCCAATTTAGTTTGATTTTTTTTTTTTTTAATCACAAAGGCCAAACTTTCTTTCAAACTTTAATGGAACAGCTTAAAGTTGACACTCTTGTTGCTCCAGTATGGCTAGATTACATTAAAAATGAGGTAGAAGTTTGTGACCATTAAACTTGGTCTTGAGTCGTACCAGCATTAGTGACCTAAGTGAGTCACTCTAGCTTTTAATGTATGAAAACCTGAATGCTTTTAAAAGGTACAGGGAGATTGCCTGGAATCCAAAGTCTATTTGTGCATTAAAGCTTCTGATTTCTGCAGTGAGAGGACTGAGAACTCGGCATTCATTAGAGATTTGATGATTTGCTGAAACTCAGTGCAATTTTACTGTGTGAAGTGGCTCTGTTCTGTTTTGCAGGTCTGAGGACTTTGTGCATTGCTTATGCAGATCTGTCAGAAAATGCTTACAGAGAGTGGCTGACCGTCTACAATGAAGCCAGTACAATTTTGAAAGACAGAACACAGAAGCTGGAGGAATGCTATGAGATCATTGAAAAGGTAAGATACAGATGTTTCCGAGTGTCAGATGCTGATTCCTTTACATATTTTTCCATAGAATTCAAGCAGGATGCAGTACAATACAGTGTTAATTTTACTGGGCAGTGATAGAGGGAAACGCATTTCTACTGTGGAGTAAGTTCAGTCCATAGACTTCTCAGGTGTTTAGTTTTGAAGTCTTTGAGACAGACTTCTGTAAAACTGTCATTAGTACTTTCCATCTTTTTTTTTTCTTTTGTCTTGCTGTCTTGAATAAGCTTGATGTAGTTTGATAGAAGATACCTTACATCATCAGTGTATTTTACCATGTTCCCCTGTGCCTCATATATGAAGAGAAAATGATCATATCTAGAGTATCTAAAACAGTTTTTGAAAAGGAATGGTGTGCTTACTGAGGCCTGTAGTCACATACCCTGAAATAACACTAAAAGATGCTCTTTTCCTGCAAGTTGTTGAACTGATAATTTTGCAAGGGGACAGCAGGTAATAAAGAAATCAGAAGTAATAAAGAACGTTGCAATTTGAACGCCATGAACTGATCTTTCTGTGATACTCTTTGGCTTCTTTTGCTCTCTGAAATGCTAGTAGTTGCACCTGTTTTTGCTTTTTAGACCCCCTCTTCCTCTTGCTTCACTCTGATTTTGTTTAGTGGTTTATTTTAAACATTCTTTGAACTTGGAACACTTATTTGAGTTGCTACTGTTAACCTTCTGTAGCATTGTTGGTTGGCTGTTTAAATTAGCTGTGACAGGAGAGAGGAGGAGGTTGAGACTAGGATGGGATGTAGCTTTCACAGGGGAGCCAAAACTTGCCAAAGAATCTTTAAGCTAAAGAGCCAAACTCATATCTAAAGTCTCATTTTGTGCCATCATGGTCACTCATGCTGGTCACTCAGTCGTGTGGTTGTCTAATCCTTGGTTTTGGAGGTTTGTTTAGTTTCTTTCTGATTTCTACACTGTACTTTCCCACTCGTTGTTTACAGTGAAGTGAAAAATGATCAGCTCAGCGTGGGTTGAGTCTCAGTTTAAGCTGTTTTCTCAGTTCTTGAATAATCTTTGGCTCTCAGCTTTGTACCAATTTTCCCAGTTTAATATCATCTTGAAAAATGGATTTCACTGCTCCTCAAAGCAAGAGCAATCGTTTGGCATTTGAAAAGCAGTATATACTGCTACCTACTAAATTTGTTAGCATTGATGAAGCTGATGTTTTAGCAGGAGGTAATAGGGGACTAAAGCAAACGAATTACAGAATTCTATTCTCTTTCCTTTACCATCTAAACATCTCCTAAGAAAAGCTGGTTTTGTCAAGACCTGTTATTCATCAAGCTTTGTAGGCTGCCATTAATTCTAACCTCTCCTTCAGTTTTCATGCTTGTTTT
Organism: Nothocercus julius; assembly: GCA_013398735.1. Classification (NCBI taxonomy): domain Eukaryota; kingdom Metazoa; phylum Chordata; class Aves; order Tinamiformes; family Tinamidae; genus Nothocercus; species Nothocercus julius. The sequence goes on from VZSV01000057.1 coordinate 285,047, forward strand.
GAGTAATTATTGTCCTCACAGAGAATAGAATTTGTTACTTTTTCTGTATATTGCCTGAAATGTTGCGTGTAACTGAACCCAAGTTGTATCAGTTTCTCTTAAATTGAGCATCCTCCATTGCCTAAGGAATCATTAAGAGACTTCTCAAGTTAGAATTGGCTGACTAGATGGTATCTTTGGAGGAAGCTTATTTCTTAGGTATTTTTGTCTGCCTGATTTTCTGTTCTGTAATGTGGCCAAATGTCTTCAATCACATGCTCTAGAATTGTATAAGAATGTCTAACTCTCTAATATTAAATTGTTGTATCAGACATTCTGTTCTGGCAGACATCTGTATGTAGACTAGAGATACTTGGATTGATTAATGTTCATTCCACTTCTATTACATAGATGTCGTGATTATATCCATAAATAGTTGCAATAGTTTCTGCTTTGAGTGATTGTATCCAGTCTGTGTATACATTTTATGGGATGGAAATTAGTTTAAATGATGTGATGCCAGGTGACTTTTGTTTTGTGAGCTTAAGAAATACATAAACTGTGACCACTCATCATGTTGCTATGGTGATTAGTGAATGAACATAATATATATGTTCATCCATTGGCTAGTTCTGGAGCTGTATAACTTCAATTAATTGCTCTTGAAACACTGCCATCTTTCTGATCAGAAACACTTGGTTCCATTCTGTAACTCTTGAAATGTGAATTTTACGTACAGGAAGTGGAATAGCCACACCAAAAATTTGCTGTGTACTACTTGTCAAAATGCTGCGTTAGCAATATGTTGCTTTTAATCCCCCTTTGAGTGTGTTCCAAGCAGAGGTTTATCTAAAAAAAACAATCCCGTCTTTTATTTTTCTTTCCAGGACTTGCTGCTGCTTGGAGCTACAGCCATTGAAGACCGCCTGCAAGCAGGTGTTCCAGAAACAATAGCAACACTAATGAAGGCAGAAATTAAGATATGGGTTCTGACAGGGGACAAGCAGGAAACAGCTCTTAACATAGGTATCTGTTTTTCAGATTACTTTGAACTTGATATGTAGTAATATGGTCACATATTAGATCTTTTGCCATCCACAGAAACAGACCTGTTTCTGACAGAGTGGTTCCTACGTAGCAAACAGGTACATAATAGCCTTCAGTTTAGAGAAATGATGTTTTTGGAGAAAACCTTTACTCTGAATGTCAGCCTGTGTTCTGCTGGTTTTAAGGAAAAATGCACACTTCACTAGTTTTGGGCTTAAATATAATTCTTGTAGGGAACTAGTAACTTTTAACATTGTGTTGGAAATTGTAGGGTTTCATCGCATTTGTAATGTTTCAGCTTTACTGTGTTTTCACAGAATGGCTGAGGTTGGAAGGGACCTCTAGAGATCATCTAGCCCAACCCCTCTGCTCCAGCAGGGACACCCAGAGCACGGGGCACAGGGTGGCAGCCAGGCGGGTTGGGAAGATCTCCAGAGAAGGAGCCTGCACAGCCTCTCTGGGCAGCCTCTTCCAGGGCTCTGTCACCCTCATAGTCAAGAAGTTCTTCCTCACATGGAGATGGAACTGCCTGTGTTTCAACTTGTACCCATAAATGTTATGTTTTAGAACTGTCTTACAGTTTTCTCTGTCTGCTACATTCTTACCCTGACTGCCTATTCCAGATTTTCATGGAGTTTGGGCTGTGGTGGGATGTGTGATTATACAAAGCATACAGCTTACAACTTGTGGGCCTTGTTTGTGCTAGTAGATGGATGCTTGAATAACTACTTCTACTCTCACCCTATATAACACATATGTTAGTCAAGTATGTCATGTTTAACTTGGCACGTGGAGCTGCTCTTCTTGAGTACATGAATGATGTTTAGTATGTGTTGTTTATGTCAAGGCACAGGGTGGATATCCTTATGTCTCAAGCTTGTCCATGCATCTTACCTGACAATCTACACTATTTGCAATGCAAAAAACTGCACTGTGAACTAAGTACATGCTTGTATAGAGTTTTCTAATGTCTAGAACATTCTGCCTATCCAAGCTACTTCAAATTAACCCACATAAAATGCCATCCACAATTGCCTGCAGATTTGCGAATGAGTTTGTTTAGATGCACATGTGTAGGATATGTGAATCCTTAACAGCATAGGCTACTTTTGCTGAAGTAGATATTTCTTTAGCCTGCTTAATTTAACATTGGCTTGAAGATTCTCCACCTGTGTGGACAAAGATGACCAGTGAAATGTTTTGTATATAGAAGTGCATGTGGATGGCTCTGGCTGTATTTTAAGCTTCTCTTGGAAGAGCAATGGCGCTCTCTAAATGAAATTACATTATCTTTAGCAAGACTTAGGGCTTGCTGCTTTTGCCAGGGGAGGGAGGGAAGGTGGAGTTTGAAGGTGGCATATGTTTTAGTCCCCCCTCTCCATGCACTTATATTAACCAGAGTGGAATTTCAGCATGTAATCTACATGACTGGTTATAGTTACTATTCACTTACTGTCATTGAATGAAGTTTCATGTACCTGTGGATTTCAAAGTTGATACAAAAAAGATTAAACAATTTTCTGAACTGCTGCAGCTCTAGTATGAATAAGGTGGATGGCTTAGGGGAGGTAATAGATTTAAATGTCTATTATATCTGGTTTGAATTGCATGTCACAGAATCACAAAATGGTTGAGGTTGGAGGGGACCTCTAGAGATCATCTCATCCAACCCGCGGCTCCAGCAGGGAGACCTAGAGCACAGGGCACAGGGTGGCAGCCAGGCGGGTTTTGGAGAGGAACAAAGCAACGTTTTTGACAGTTTAAAAAAATATAGGTACAGGTTTCTATATAAATCTTTGAAATTAATGTATTAATTGATAGCAGGTAGCCAAAGCACAAGCCTTACAGAAATAACGCTGTAAATGGAAGTCATTTCCATCAGCCTGTGATTCTGAAGCTGCTTTTCTTTTGGGTACAATGACAGCTTAAAGATTAAGGCTCACAACTTGTAAATTATCACTTCCTTTAAGTAGTATATAACTCAATAACACTCTGGAGACTCTTTAGCTTTATGTTCAAGATGTAAGTACAAATGTTTAGTACCTGTCCAGTTTTTATTACACAACTTATTAAAACTGTAATAAACACTCACCTTAAGAATCAATCCCCATATAGGTTTGTGCTTCAGGTATAAATAAGCTCTGTGTGTTTTGAAATACTTTTATCTTCTCACTGTGTGTGGAGCTTCTGCTCATGGACCCTTGCTCGCAGCATGGGCACATGTGTGTATCTGGGGCCAGGCTTCTCGCCTGTGTCCCTGGCAGCGCTCGAGCAGGGCTGTGCGCTGTTCGTAAACGTGCAGGATAAGCAGCTTGCCTCACGCGAGGCCTTCTGTATGCCTGTGGCATGGATGGACCTAAAGACTATGATCTTCAACTCGGATACGAGCAATCCTGTTCCCAGGGCACTTGAAAGGAAGCAAGTCTCAGCAGTACCTCATTCAGCTGCCTCGTGGACTCTTGATCAGACTTTTAAATTAAAGACCTAGACGTCAATTTGCAAGTGCAGGTTGGCATTTTCTGTCTGGCTTTGAGCCAGGGGTTGATCTCATTCTAGTCAAAAGCGTGGACAAAAAATATGCACTGATCTTAAAGTCTGTATTTTCAATTGCAGTTAGGGCTGCCAGAACTAGCTATTATAAGACTTTTTGTATAAAATAGGACTAAAAACTTCACTTTTAGCGTCACAGTTGATAGCACTTTATTTTACACTAATGGTAGATTTTAACAGCTTTCTAGTCCCAAAATTGTGCATGATGTATAAATAGCCTATAAAATAGCGATAGGCTTGACTTTTACCCTCCTATTGTAAGCTCAATTTCATACCTGTTTAATGTGATGATAAAATACAAAATAACCTCAAGTTACAGGATTGGTTTCTTCTGACTCCATGATTTCCAGAACATACCAAAGAGCTACTTAGCATTTTCCACAGAATGTTTTGTCCAGCTCCAGTTGTCAAATGGCGTCTTGCTTGACTTGAAAGATGTAAAATGAAACAGTGAGCAGCAGTTTAGAAGTTATAGCTAGCTGTTGCAGCTGCTGTTCCAATCAAATCCTTCGAGAAAATCCTTTTGAATTAGTTATATTGAATTTGTAACAGCTTGCTGCACAGAGCTGCTGCTATTCCCTAGGGAAAGAATAGCCCTGGCATAGAGGGGAATGATTACATTTGTGATGTCCTCTTTTTCTCCTCAGTACGAGGAAGAAAGTGTTTTTTCAGTCTGGGACTAATTTTAAAAAATAGCAAACTTCGAGTTGATTTTTTCTGAAGTCAGTGTTTTGTTGGTACCTGTTGAAGCTCTCTGAACTCAGTTTTGTACCATGTCAGTTAAAGACACGTTCCCTGGCAGAAATCATAAAGTCTGCACAGCTTTCATGTTACAGGCTGCGTTTCATTAGATTATATTTCAGCAACTTTCTTCTCCACGGGAGTGTATTAGTTGAACATCATTCAGTATCCTCTTCTAAAGCAGAAAGTAAACTGTAGTTTGTTAATATAAAAAAAAATATATCAAAATGTTTCCACAAGGTTGCTTCTGATACCGTCATACTCCCCAGCAGCTATGAAAATGAGCAGAAACAAAACTTTTGCAAATAATCAAGCTTGCTGCCTCAAGGTGCTTCGCTGTGGGGAGGGTATGACTTCCACCAAGAAAGACAGAGGATTTTGTTTGCTGGCAGAAGTCATTTGTGCATCATGTTGGCCCTGGATAATACACATAGCACTAGACCAATTACAAAATTCTGTAGCTTGAGGAAATGATTTACTGAGCAGTTGATGAGCCCCTATGGCCTTCCTAAGGAGCCAAAAATCCCACAGCAAACAAACTCATGCTCCAGTTGTGCTCTTGCTGTTGTGAAGTGTGTTCATGTTGTTATATTGACTGTGCTCTTGTTCTGCTTTTGACCCTGCCCGCCCTGCAGTGGTTCTCCGTGGGGACGTTACTCTCATACTGTAATGGGCTCCAGATTCACTTTAGCCGAAGTAAATGGGGAAGTCGGCTTCCTGAGGCCTCATTTTAGGACACTCAGTTCTTGGGCTTACCATGATTCATTATGTGATTCATTCCTGCGCATGCACAGTAGGAATGCAAGATAATTTCATTGGATTTCCTTTTCCATTAATTTCCACCAGCCGTAAAAAACGTGCATGTTCCTCGTGTCACTAGACGTGCCTGCTGCTTTAGGAAGCCCTGTGGCTGTGCCTCCCCCAGGAGAAGTGGCAGGAGCTCTTGGGATGATGCAGGAGGGCCAGTGTGACAGCAGTTATGACTTGCCTGTTTGCCAATAATATGAGCTGGAAAGTAAAGTGTTTGCCCTGGAAATGCCAAATGGGTTTCTTGCACGTCACTTTGTCTCATGCTGGTGACAAATCTGTGATAGAGGAATTGCCAGTATAATGATACTAAGCAGTACTGTAGTCTTTGGTTCTTACTGCTTAAAATAAATTTAAAAAGAGAGTCTTCTCTGTTGGCATTTTTGCTTTGAATTTTGCTACCCTGGTGGAGATATATAGCTGCCTGGTGAATGCTTTCACCTTCCCTAGTCACTGGCAACTTGCTTTTGTCCTCCCTTGTGCCCCAACCCTACACTAGGGACAAGGCCGTAGAGCTACAGGATGCCAGTAGGAGCTGGAGGCTCTGTGGTGCATGGTCTGTAGGACTTGGTGAAGTTCAGGACTTCCACCGTGAACTCTAAGGAGTGAAAACGTTTGTACAGCACAAATGCTTAGCAAACAAACATATAGGGCCAAATGTATGGGGCCTAGAGGACAGAGGATGCCTTGTGTGTGCTCCCAGGCATGGGACGTAGCTGCAGCTGCACGCTCAGATTTGTTCCTGTGAAGTAGGGAAGCTCTGCCTTCACGTAGGTAAAAACAAAGTTGTAGATATACAGATGTTTACTTTTGCTCTTTAGTTAATACTGGTTTTATTCAGGTAAAACTTTTTTTAACTCCACGTACTTGAAATTGCAGATGAAAATGCAGCCTGTGCTAGTAAACATACCAAGTTGGAGTGTGTCCTACACACCAACACTTCCAGTAGCCTCTTTGATGAAAGTAACTGCTCAAAACCTATATCCTAATCTGACCTATAGATGCCCCCTTTGAAGTTTAGCTCAAGTGTAATGTTGTTTTTAAAAAAGGAAATTTTGTTTTTTCTTACAGGATACTCTTGCAGACTCATTTCACAGAGCATGTCTCTCATCCTGGTCAATGAAGATTCTTTAGACGTAAGTAGCAGCAAATTCTGGTGTCCTTCTTGGCAGGAGGGGGCGGTGCTGGCAAAAGCAAGTGCTTTGGGGCTTTCTCATTTGTTTCTCTCACTTTGCTTTAGGCTAAAAAATTTTTTTTTTTAGGAGCTTATTGCTCATCAGATTTGAGGCATGCTAAACAGTGGTGGATGGTGCAAAATATATTTCTGTGGTCTCTGATTACCAAACTAAACTTACAGTATCAGAAGAAACAACCAGTTATGTCCGTGAGTTGGAATTTGTTGCAAAGTAGGTATGTGCAGTACACCATCAGGAATATGGTTGCAATTTATATATATATATTTTTTTGTATAGGAATAGCGTCTTTGAAAAGCAGAAAAACAAGCTAAAATAATCCTGTTTTGAAGTGAGTCTTGCTGAAGGAACACTGTGTTTCACTTATATTTCAAGCAACACCAAAGATAGAACTTTTGCCTAAGCAAAGCAAAAGTGTACTATGAACTTGTGTATGTAGCTTTCAAGATCTAAAAATTGAAAATGTCTGTCAGTGATAGCTGTTTTCCTCAAGTATGTGCAAAAATAACCTAGAAAAACCTACTTGCATTGTCTGATTCTGGGAAGATCCTTCAATTTGCTTCACTTTGTTTCATCATCAGTATCAGTCCTTAATATCACTTAAACACCTGTTTGCCATTAGAGGTGTTTTTAGGACAGAAGAATAGACCTAAAATAGGAGAGGCAGAGCCCATGTTTTACTATCAGAGGGGTTGCTGGAAAGTGGAAATCCTGGTAGAACAGGGAGGCTGCTGTGGTGGAGTGGTCACCTGGTAAGCTGTGGCTTTCCAGTTGCTTCTGAGCAACGTAGTTAACAGAAACTTTGACAGTGTTTTTGGCTCAGACTCACAAATTCTTTGTGTGTGATTCTGGCGTCTCACGCCCTGGTGATTGAGTCCACTGGATTGCAGGAGTTCCCAGAGAGTCCTTGGATACCGCTTAGGCATCTGCTTTATAAATGAAGTAGATTTCATCAAGAGGCTTCAGCACTTTCAGACGCTCCTGCTGTTCTTGCTTGTGCAGCTTCTGGACTGTCTTGTTAAACTGCACAGTGCAACCTCAGGTTTCTTGGGAGAGTGAGAGTACAGGATGCAATAGCCAATCATAGTCATTATCAAAGTCTTTCAACTTGTATCTTGCTATTTTAAAATATGTTCTGTTATATAGTCTCTATGGTATTGAGGATTCTTTCTTTCATGTGCTTTGAGGGTCAAGGTCAAGATATCCATGCTATAGAGCAGGTATGGCACTTCTAGGAAGATTTCCTTATCCTGCAACTGGTTCCAGTTCACAGTAAGCACCTTGCACTGAAACAGGGGTCTTCGATTCTTGGCTTGAAACATGAAAAAATGGAGACATGTGGCCACTTTTTATTCAGTAGGTCCTACCTGATATAAAAATATTGCATTAGCAGGAGCTCATTAAGACAACAGCTCTTTCAGCGTGGTCGGTAAATGACAGGCTAGGAAAGCAGGTTAGAGCGTAGCAGAGAGGGCAGTCTCCCTGCTCCATTATCAAGATCTTTCAGAGTCAGCTGCTTGCCTTGGGACACCAATTTTTTAATATATGTATATAAAATCGCTCTATATATTTTATATCTATCTATCTACACTTCTGTACACTTCTGTAAAGAAAGGCCAAGTACTAGACCTAAAAGAGAGAGCATTCCAAAGGGCAAGCAAGTGAGGAGGGAACATCAGGCTCTGTGTGCTCAGAAACTTGATGGAATTTCAATAATGGGGAGCAGAGAATGCACTGAAGGATATGAGGAGCTGCTTTGTTATTCCTGTTTCCAACGCAGAGAGATGAAGAGGAGTCTCTAAAGCTGCCTAAAGCAGAGCAGTGCAACAGGGAAACACAGTGCTTCAGTTTTGGGACTTGAAGTATGTAGACACTTCTGGAGAATTGAATGTAGAACATTACACTACTACTGTTGTTATACCCTAAGTAATTAAAGCTAGTCTCATGGGTCTTAACCTGCCTTTAGTTGCAAAGGGAAATGAGACCTTGTAATCAGGTATACTAGAAATGAGAAAATGAGTAATGATTAAAGAGGAGGGGGGAGGAAAAGAAAAAGGCAAACAGGGCAATAAACTGGGAAACTGAATGGATTGACGGTCAAAAAGGATTTAAAGTCATTCCAGACTTTATGGTTTAAGATAATATATTTCAGATAAATCATAACTTTAAAAACTTTTTAATATGGATCTGTCCTCTTAAAGTTGTGCTAAAAACCTATGTTGAAGTGTTGGCAGATGTATTTAACAAGTGGTCTCCATTACAAATCCACACCAGTCAGGGTATGTACTGACAGACAAATTTCTTGACAGTGTGTCTTCGCTCATTTGTAAAATACTTGAAAATATTACTGAGATCCCCTGCTATCTCAATGCAGGAAAATACTGGATAGAAAGGCATAAGAGGTCTCTTTTTAAAAGGAAAAAAATAGGGGTTCCTTGCTGGTGTTGAAAGAGCAATCAGGGATGGGAGACTAGCTGACTCTACAGAAAATTGTCCATTAAAATGGATCTGTTCCTCAAATCCAAACAGTTACACCTATGAAGTATGAGATGAGGGCTTAGCCCATCAGTAACGTGAGGCATTTTGTATGTCTCTGATCACAGGAGTTGGCTGGAGAATGAAGTAGAAAAAGGCATCCTAGTCAAATATAGTTTAATGCAGAATAAAACCTCTCTTCCCTTTTCTTGTTTAGACCAATGTCTACCAGCATACATCAGAAATGTCCAATCAGCTCTCAAGTAGGACTATCTTAAAATCCCTAGATAAAAGAAGGGAATCTTCGCTGTCCTTCACTTCCCAGCCACTGCCTCCCACTACATAACTGAGTGAGGAGCTGTGTGGCATAGTGAGGGCAGCAGCTGCTCTTAGCTTTCTGGTTTTAATTTGGCATCGTAGTGTTGCATAGAGCTCATGTTGTGTTGAGTACCTTAAATCCTGAGTTGGCCTTCAACCTGTAAGATGATATGACTTTTGAAGCTTGATTGCTAGGATCGGAGTACACCTGCTTCAGGATTCACTCTTGCAAAGTGTTCAAGATACTTTGCAGAACTCTGTGCTGAAGATTTACCTTGGCAAATTAATGTTACGGGGCGCCTGATGCACATGATAATATGGTGAGGAGGAGAAGGGGAGGGGGAAAAAAAAAGGGGATCAATCTGTGCATAGCAATATTTCTTCCTCACCTTTTAATTTTAGCTGCATCCTTCTGGTTTCTCTTTCATGAACCAAAAATATGTGAGCTGACACTACAGCAGCTCTAAAAAGTGTAAAAGATCGAGGTCTTTAATTTTCATGCTTTCCTTGTGTGTAGCCTTACTACTTTGAAATAATATCATCTAAAGTTGGTAATAAAAAACTTTGTTAACCTCTCTTTTCTGATCCTGTGACTTGAGATAAATCAGACTTGAGGATGACAAACTTAATCTCAGTTGTACATGTCTTTGTCTGGGGATCTATGGAAAGGGTCGAGACTGCTTTTGGAGTGATTGGAGTTTGGAAAGTGATGGTTGTTAAAAAACATCCCCTTGTGCAAAGTTGGGAATTTGTTTCAGATATACCACACGTCAGTATTCTTGTAATGTTTCAGAATTAACTACAAATCTCACACTTGAACTAGCCTGTAAAACATAACCATGGTTGATATATGTTGTGGAATGCAGAGTACTTCACAAGACACTAGTAAGTGGATAGGTTTTAGCAAAAATGGTAGATAAAATAGTAGGTAATCTTAAATTTACTCTATTTCAAACCAGGCGTTACATAAAAATTCTCTGTGAAAAATGAATGCTACATGTAATAATTATCTTCTGTTGACTTCTCATCAAGTATAATCTGGTAGTTATTCAAAGAATTTAGTATGTAGAAGACTGTTTATGAAACCTAGCCATAAATTTAGACATTATCAGAAGTCTTTTAGAAAGCATTGAGACTAATGAAGCACTCAGGAAGGTGGTAGCTGCTGGTCTTGAAAATCAAGAATACTGGTGATTACATGGTATGTCATGAAGACATGCCTAATGTTGAAGGTGACTGTGATGCTTTAGTTCAGATGACAAGCTGCTTTTCTGAAACAGAAGAGGAAACTTATGGAGCTTCTGAATTGGTTTATCAAAAATACTTTCTCTTAGTAATCTTGTTTTTTTTTTAATCAAAATAATTTTATGTTTTTTCTCATGATCAAACACTTATCACTAGTGTAGTTAATATAGAATATAGCTTTCTGTAAATCTAAATAAATGTAATAAGTTTTTATGTTTTTAATAATTACCACTGGTTCTTGTAATTTTAAAGTATTTGAATTATTGTTAATTTTTAATGTGGAAGTCTCAATAGTAATACTTACTTGGTAGGTCATCTCTATAGCAGAAATGATTACTTTTCCCATCTTACCCTAAAATGTATCAATACGAGATTCTTGCACTGGAATTCTTAGTATTATATTTAATGCATTCCACCTCTGAAATCCATTAATTCTAAACATGAATTTTTACAAGGTCCAAGTTGATCTTAGAGCCTTTAAATATTGATACCTTTTCCCCTTGGTGTGACTTTTTTTCCCCTTCTGCTCCTTGGCATGCAGCAGCAGGTAAGATGTGATCGAACAACTGTCTCTACTTGTGTTTGATAGCTAATTTTTTTCTAAATCATGCAGTTGAGAGAAAAATCAATCATTTCTGTTCTCTTCAGAAAACTACGGGGGATAGAAAACAGTAATCCCTAGCTTGATTCAGCTGAACTCCAGAAACTTAGCATAATAATCTGCAAATGTTTATCCCTTGTAGACTTAAAACTGCATGTACACACACGCATTCTTTCTTTCTCTTATTAAAGCTTATAAAGCTTTTTGTGTGTGAGTGAAAATATTTCAGGTACTAGGTTTACTTTGAGTGTACTTCATGGACTCTGTTTCATTAAACTGGAAACACCACAAAATCTTATTGTGTTACTCTTAATGTGGACAAATTTCTTTTGTTGGGGTCTCGCAGATGTGGAATTGTGTGAGAGAAGTGGGAGGGAAAGCTAAAGGAGGGACATCAGGAGGTATCACCCAAGGAGAGGCCCTGAAAAGCCTGAGATAAAAGTACTGGGTATTACAGTTGAGAAATGTTTTCCTCCTTCAGTGCTGTAGAAGGAAGAGCTGGGAACTCTGTCAATTGGCTCTTACACTGAGTTTGAGTATAACTGGGTGATTCAGTTCTGAAACTGGGGAGTCTTCTGCTGTAAAGTAGTTCTGCTCACATAAATGAGGCTACTTAGGTGAATAAGTGTCCTGCAGAATACATGTGCAGTGCAGCTTCCAGCTAGTTTTTGATTAGTGGTTATGAAGATCTAAATAGCAATTAAACGAGCACATCAGTTGAAGTGTTTGGAGCACTGGCTTAAGCTAGATGCTTGTTGAGAGGATTGCTACCTTGGTGTAATTCTTAGTGATAATGTTTCTCCTAGTGCGATTTATTGATTAATTGATCGGATAATTAACATCTACAATCTGTAAATGGAGACCTGTTTTATGCTGTTTCATATGTGTAATTTCTGGTAAGCACAGGAAGGTAGAAAAGAGCAGTAAAAGAGCATTATCTGGAAATATTTCATGATGTGAGGAATTGCAAGCGTGGCAGAGAAAAGCAATACTTGCTGATGACTGGTGTCCTCCGGAGGGTTATTCATTAACCCACAATTGTGAGTAGAAAGAGGGGATGGGAGGCAAAGAAAGCACCCTGGGACAGGGAAAGCCCAGCACAGAGGCTTTGCTTCAGGGCTAAGTGACTGAAGATCACAGATGTAATTAGTTTTTAGTGGATACTACTGTTCTGATCTGTGCTAAAGATAAAGGCTACGTACTGTGCTGTGCTGACAACAGCACACTGTAGAAATTGCGGTGATTAAATATCTTTTCAGGATGAGTTGAGACCGGTTAAAACTAGATAAATGTCTATAACTTATTTAATGAATATTCTGATCACTTGTTAAAAATGAGGCTTAGCCAATTATGTAAAGTTGACCTATTAGTTCAGATATTTCTTACAGTAGTTGAGGTTTTTGTTTATCACTTTACCCTAGTGAATAAGCAAAATAACCCATGTGGTGACATTGCTTTTTATGTAAATCATTGAATTCTCTAGTGTACAAATAGCTTTCTCAAAAAACATATCAATGGCTTTGAAGATGAAAAACGACCCCAAAAATCAATCCAGTGACTTTGTGTGAAATGTGATAGTGGATTTGAATTTTTCCACATTTCAGTAGGAAGTCAAGACTTGTGATAAACACGGTTTATTCTGAGGTGAGCGAGAAATGCAGATAAGTTCTTGGGCAGTCTTTGCTAAGGACAATCCTAAAACTCTGTGTTGAAATTTCGTACTTTTCTTTGCAGAAAGATGAATTGGGGACTGCTTAGTACTTATATAATAAAGGGAAAAGCAGTAGGGGATAGAGAGTTTTTATAGACAAGTAGTACCACATCAAAAGAGTTATTGCAGTGACAACTGCATGTCTACATAGGGAATACAGACTTTGACCTTATTTGGATTAGGAAATGGTGTGCAAGTGTTATTATCTGCATTTGAAGAGCTACTTGGGATGTCACATGGATTCTACTCGATAGTCAAAAGCTAGGCTAGATTGCCAGGGTTTATCATTCTGCTGTGAAGATCTGTGTATGAGGAATGAAGCTTTTTATCTGGGAGACCCATTAGTACTTTTGGGTTTTATGGCCGTTACCAAATAGTAGTTTTGCAAAAATCCATTAGAACCTATTGAATTCTTTGTGTCAACCTGGTGTGCACAAGTTACTCTTAAAGATTGGCTGCTCTCTCTTACAACTAGGAGTGTGAGTTATGATAAAATGCACTAAGCAGTGTTTCTCTTTGCATTTGTATTTTACTTTCACTGTTATGTATCAGGATGAATAAGAGGGATTTTAGATGGCTTGCTAATATTTCACTGAGGACTTTAGCACTATAACGTGTGAGTTGAAACATATGGCTAGTGCTTGATCAGCTTACTAAAAAATAGGATGTTGCATGTCACAGAAGGAAGCTTGTCTGTGTTTGAATAGGCAGCCGATACTCCTGCAGAAGATGATTTGTAATGCTGGTGTCTGCTGCCAGTAATCTGTCTAACAAAAGAATACGAGTAGAAGCAGAAGTTGCTTCTTCTGCTTGCTCAGCTATCTCTTTTGTAATCTTACTGTTCAGATGAGCTACTGAGCATGAATAATCCATTTGTGCTTCCCTGGTATTCTGTGGTATTCCCAAAAAACAAGAATGAGGAACTACATAACATAATTTAGTGTCTACAGTCAGTATCTGCCTTCTTGAAATGGGTCTTAGCATCTTCAGGGAAGCTTTATGTGCACTGACAATTTGTATTTTATCATTGAAGAGTGAGGAGGAGCTGGAAAACTCTGTTATTTGGTTGGTATCTTCACCTGTCCTGTAGGGTAACATGGCTATGAAAATTCTACAGCTTATAATGAAAATCTCATAAGCATGAGGATGCTATCAGGCTTATCTAATGGCTTTCGTGATCTTCCTTCTCTTTGGCACACTTCCTCCCCAAATTTTTGAACAGAGTGAAAAAAAAAATCTATGAAGTAAAAAACATTAACAGACACCATATTTCATTGTATTTAACTGCAGGATTTGAGCATTACCTAGGAATCATACCTCTAAGTTGCTCTGGATCTTTTTAGAAGTAGAGCTCTTATCTGGTCTTTGGATTTAGTGATGTACTGGAAATAAACAGATGTTGCTGGATTACTGCCTTAGACCTTTTCAAATAACTACTGGGAAAACTAAGGCTCTATGAAAAGGAGGAAAACCTGAGGAGTACACCTATTAAAAACAAAATGTTTATCAGTCCTGTCTATTTTCAAGCCAAGGGTATGGTTCCAATAGTGTGTTCTGTGCTATATTTATCATCAGGACTGAAAGATCCGTATGGCTTTATGGCTTCCAGAAGGAAGATATTAGCATCACTATAGGAACTTTTTTAGCGCAAGCAAAATATGTTCGAGTTGCTTTATATAAATATGTAGTTCAAATTATGGAGCACAACTGCAGGAGACACGACTTCTGAAACTCTGAGAAAATTTGAGGGCATTTGTTTTTCAGAACTTGATACATGTGTTGTTGAAAGAAGGGATGTTTGTGTCCTGTTGGCCATGCTGCTCCACTGGTATTAACTGTACTTTAGTCCCACCAAGGATACATGGCAGTAAAGCATCTGCATAAGAGCAGGGAAGAGAAGAACAAATTATAATGCCAGTGCTTTGTAATATATTCGTCAATTGGTCCAGGGTAAAATAAAACATATATCCAAGAGTCAAAGATAGGTGCTTTTGTTTAGGTGCCCAGGATGAGACATCTGAAGCTGGACATCCAGTTCTGTGCAACTCTTTTGTATTTATGAAGCTCGTCTTATGTTTGAGCTGCTCTCTCTGGTTCAAGTCAATCGCTGACTCAGAAAATCTGTGGTGTACATGAGTGCTAGTTTGTGCAGTTCTGTTTTTCCTTTTAAATCCTAGTCAACTGCTCTTTCAGATTTATAAACTCAGCTGCCTATATGAATAAATTGCTTTGCTAGTGCCCAGAATCATGTTGAAGATGATCTTGTGTATTGTGCAGGACAGGAAAATGGGGATTTTCTTCTCCTTTGCTACGGTCCACACACATGCATTCAGAGTTAGTATCCTGAAAAATTGAGATAGCTGCATGCATTCAGAATTACTGTTGTGAAAATCTAAGACAAATACTTGTGGGCTAGCTCAGTTTTGGCAAATATTTGGCCCTCCTTCTGGGGGAGAGCTTGTCTAGTACCTTGTGGCTAATCACAGTCAACTATTGCATGTAATAGTGCAAACTTCCAGAGGGAGCTATTTGGGAAAGCTAGGGGAAACATACATTTCTCTATCCTACTAAAATTCTTATTGCTCAAAGACCTTAGTTTTTCTGCATCTAGGAACACAGCCATCAAACTACTGAGTAGTTACACAAGGGACAATGTGAAAGTGAAATATTTTTCAAATAATGTTTCATAACCTTAAATTTTTTTGATAATCTATACAGAAATGTAGTTGTACATATGTGGAAAACAGCTCTGAGTGAAAAGCTTCTTTGATTTGAGGTTACTATGTAGAATTACAAATGATAGAATATAGGTGTTACCTGGACTTGTCGGTTGAGGTACACATAGGACTGTATAACTTAAGTATAAGTTTTTGGTTTTTTTTTCCAGGAAATAATATTAATAAGCTTGAGTGGTGATTGAGCTGGGCAGGTATTTTTGTTGTATTGTGCTTTCCCATTTCAGCACTCATTATGACTCCTTTCTGTTACTTGTGGTTCTGCTTTTCTGCTCATGTTTTCTGTCTCTATAGCTTCTTTGGATGAAATGGGGGCAGCTGGACCTCAAGGAAGTCATGGACCTTTAGGAGTTCAAAGGCCAGGTTTCTCATCAACTTCACTTTCTAGAACTTGCAGCAAAGGGCAAAGGAAGGAAGCATAGGGGAGGACTAAAAACGCATACACATGCACACGAGCACACACACACACTTTAGTCTATTTTAAGTCATCTTTCCCTTCATTTCTTCAACCCAGAAAAGATCTTTCAGGTTTAGGCTGCAGGTACTTTTTTTGTGGAGACTCATCCTGCTGATGTCTTTGCTGTCCTGTAAGATAGAGTAACTCAGATTATATAAAAAGTGGAAAGGAAGAATGTGTTTTCTGAAATCCATCCAAAATTTGCTGTCTTTTTTGTAGTAAATGTTATGTCCTAGAAAGAAGTAGCTGAGAACAAGTGCTATTTCTTTTGGAATCATTCACGATCTTTACATAGCTGATGGTGTGTCATTCAGCACCTCATTTCTGAGTGTTATATGGATCTGTTTTGTTGTATAAGCAAAAAATAAAAGGGCTTCAGCTGGACAATTAAAGAAGTATATGTATGGTCTGAAAATACTTCTTTCTGCAACGTACTTTTTTCTTCTAACAGGCACAAGAGGCTGGGGAAACTCAAGAATGCATAATAAGAGCAGTAATAAGTGAAAACAGCATTTTGTTAAATGAGAATACCTATGAAATGCTTCCTACCCACCCTTATATTAAAGCTTGATAATATGTTATTAGGGAAGCATGGTCAAGAGAATATGTGTTGTTCATCTCTAGGCAAACATAGGAGTTATGGGTACTGAACCTGTTGACTGACAGTTAATACTGCATATCTATAGAAACAATCCAGATTTTTTTTTTCCTTTTGAAGGGGGAGAACTAAATACTCTTGTTTTATCTGGATATTTATTTTCATATTTAATGTTCTTTCACTGGAGGGGAGAGATACCTTGTTCATACCGGCTTTTTCAAAACTTAACCCTGGATTCAAGTGACACATGTGTGGGTTTTTTTTTGTTGCTGTTGTTTTGTTTTTTTCCTTTTTTCCATGTGCATAAGCAATTTTCCTTTATTGGTGCCAGGGCTGCCTAAACAATAGAATGAATCCTCCTGCACTGACTAGGACTTGCGAAGGTCCCTGTTGTGGTTTAATAGTGGGCAGGGAGGGGAGAGGGCACAAATTTGATAAGAGATGAATCCCCTTGCATTCCAGACGATCCTCTAACATTAGAGGGACTAGGGGCGGCCATCTCTTAATCTCATCTCTGAATAGGGATACCAAATACTATGGTAACTATAGACCTGACTCTGGCAGTGTTGCTTTCACAAACAGCCAGTTGACTGCAGGTCCGATCGCCTTCCAAACAAGTAGTCGAGTTCACAAATAGCATGATTTATTCAAATACAACATTTAGAGAACAGGTTTCAGACGTCAGTACAGGAAATTCTCTACTACAGTGCAGGGTTCTTAGCTAGTGCCTGGTGTACAAATGCACAGTCATCACTCGCCCAGAAGACGGGAGGGGGCTCTCAAACTTGAGGAGTCTCCTTCTGACCCAAGGGGAGAAAAGGAGTTCAGCCCATTGACTAATCCAGAAGTTATGATGGAATCTTCCCTCTCTCCTCTTCCTTCTTTCTTCTTCCTTCTTCCTTAGTTCCTCTTCCTCCTTCCTACCATATCCCTCCTTAGTTCACCTTTTATATATTTTCTTTTACACTTAGGCGGAGCTTGAGTGACTATAGTCATACTTACTTTCGTTATTGATCGGTTTAAAAAGTCTCTGGGATGGGGTTGTGCATTGGTATTATGATGAGATTAGAATGAGAGAAGTTTGAGCAAGGTCCATCGGAAGGGACTGATCTGCCACCATTGTTGACCCAGCACCAGACATCTTACCGTACTGTGTGACTTGTCAGCTACGTGGTACGACCAGGTTACCACCTCTGCAGGGAGTCCAACAGAGTTTGGCCACGGTGTCTTGACTCCGCTCCACCCTCCATTCACTCACTGTCTGCAGGGCACCGTCAGGTTACCACCTCCACAGGGAAGCCAACAAAGTTTGGCCATGGTGTCTTCATTCTGCTCCACTCTGGTTAGTGTGTGCTAGGAGGGCAGATTATGTTGCCAGGGGAATCATGGAGAAGTAGATTCTGCACATACCAACCATCCTGGAAGTGGTTACTGTCTCTCATCCCAAGCAAGCCTCTATAATGCCATAACTTCTGTTAGGCCCTAGTTTTTCTCTCATTTTCCCTTTCTTGAGCAATTCCCTCACAGTGCCCTGCTTCAGTGTTTGAGTTTTCACATACTTAACTTTTCTATCTGATAGAAGTAGTGATGTTAGAGGGCCATTTTTTGCTGGATTCTATATGTAGAAAGCATGCTTACCATTCTTCCAAATAAGCCAGTTAGGAGAGTCTCATGCAGTTAGATAATAGCAAGCAGGATTAAAATATACTCCTTGTAAACTTGTCTGAACCTTTCAAGAAAACACATGTGGTGTAGTCGTGTTGCATCAATGTCTTTCTATGGAAGAGCAGACTGGCAGCATGTACTCTGCTGCTAACCTGTCATGAACATGCTCTGTCAATGTCATTGGGAGAACTCTATTTTTAATGCCTTTCTGTCAGGTACTCATTAGAGAAAACAAAATGTCCCACAATTTGATCATGTGCAAGTACAACATATAGCACAGTTGAGATAACTTTCTCTTTTTGGCTTTCTGCTAGTAGATTTGGGGGAAAAAAAAAATGTAATGGCTTGTGCAGTTACTTCAGGAGGATTATGGATAACTGTTCTGCGGTTGACCTCAATGTAGGCATAATGGGGGCATAACATAAAATAGATGAATCAGTTCTTTGAAAGCAGTGCTGTTGCTAGCTGTAGATATGCTAGTGCATACAGAATGATTGGCTGCATGCCGTGGTGCTGAGCCACTGAAAGCCTCAAGAACAAATGGGGTGTATAATGATTAGGCTATTGTCTTTGTCATGGTACATAATCCTAGAAGCCCGAGGGCCCACAAACATGCCTTGTTCTTCTGGGGCTCCTGTCAGTCTCTTACAATGTTGTAATATTTGAGAACATAATTGCCAACTCTAAGTTCAGTTTGGATGGCCTTTGAACACCATGGGCAGCAACTCCCTTTCCATTGAGGGTTAATTTGCAGCTCTCTTGTCTTGCTGAACCCTTGAACTGGGAAGCAGCACTGTTAAAACTGCTGCAAGATCTAGTTTTGCCTGACTTGTAAGCCTGACTTTATAATCTTTTTTCGCTCTACTCTGATGTGCTCCTGATTTGTAGTGTGGTATATGGAATCCAAATATTGTTTTGGAATTAAGGGTTTGTAGTTCTAACAAACTGGCCTTAAAAAAATGATACCCAGTGAGCTGTCTAATATTTGGGCTTATTGTGTATGCTTATATTGAAGCAGTACTGTCACAGCTGAGAGGAAACAAGTGCTTAGCCTATCCTGCTGTGGCCAAGTGGGTGCCTACCTGGACATATCCACGGAGACCTTCAAGTGACTAATGCAGATTTTTTTCTACATTGGACTTAAAGTCTTTCTGAAGAAGACTTTCCTGTGACACTGTGCTTCATAGCAAGCATCTTTGCCATTTCTCTTACTTTAATCTGAAACTTGCAAGCTACAATATTAATCTAGTTATTGAAATTCTCTTACTTTGAGCTATACTATACTTACATACTATACATACTATAACTTAAATTATTAACATGCTCTACCAAGCAGTACTAGTTGCTTATCTGGTATGAAGCACTTCACCTGATACTTCTTTGAGGAATGGCTCTATGGAAAAGATTTCAAGTGAAGCCATTCATGGAAAATAGCCCTCTCAAATCAAAGACAGAAGTCTGGTTGTCTAGTGCACTCTTTTGCTAATGTGTACGTGTTCAGTGCATGCATTTTCCGCATTTTCCGATTCTTTAGTGCCTCTTTCCAGTCAGGTAGAGAATTCTTCAGTAGAAGGTTATTTTATTTTTTATTTTAGTTTTATAGGAAATATTGAAACAAGGAACTGTCACCCTTGAAGCCTCTAGAGGGTAAGCTGAACTTCAGTCCACCTTCATATCTGTGTTTAAAGCAAAGCCATAGGGTACATTAAAAAAAAAAAAAAAAAAGTGAATCCCTGATGGAAAGGATCTTGGTCCAGAGGCAAGAACTGTTTAGATGTAGAATATTCCATTTTGGATCTTCTGCTGCTAGCTCATTTAACCATGACTGTAGTGTAGATACTTACTTTCAAGCTGACGTTCAATAGGTGAGTGCCTCAGTCGCAAGCTACAGCCTGTGTTCCACTGTGATCCTTCACAGCCTGTGCTGTGACCCTTCAGGAAAGAGACTCCTAGGACACCTATGAAATGCTGAATGATTTTTTCTACCTGAGATTCTATCAGTAAGAGTGATAGTATCCAAATTGACCCCAAAAGACAGTGAGTAGATACCATCTTTTTGAAGAAAGACAGTGAGTAGATCACAGAATCGCAGAAGGGTTGAGGTTGGAAGGGACCTCTAGAGATCATCTAGTCCAACTCCCCTGCTCAGGCAGGGTCTCCTAGAACATGTTGCACGGCATTGCATCCAGGTGAGTTTTGAATATCTCCAAAGAAGGACAATAATATAATAGTACATGTAATGGGTGTGATGTGGAGGTGGGTGTGGTAATGGGAATGACATGGTGGGGTGGTGGTAATGACGTGGCTAGAGGCTGGGGCAGGGCTGGGCCTGAGAGGAGGCCAGCGTAGGCTGGTAGGCTAGTATAGAGGTTGGAGCAGAGTGGAGGGTGGAGGGTTGGGTTAAGGGGGAGAGGGTAATGAAGGACAGTGTAGGGTGGAGGGAAGGGTGCAGGGGAGGGTAGGCGGACTAGCGGGTGGAAGGTAGCTGCTAGGGTGGAAGGCAAGGGGTGAGGTAGAGCAGAGGGGAGGATGGAAGGCAGGAGATGGGTAGAGTGGAGCGGGGCGGGCAGAGGTAGGGCTTGGGTAGGTAGGCTTAGGGTAGGGTTAGGTTAGGGTGAGATTAGGGTAGCATTAGGCTAGGGGTAGGTTAGGGCAGGTAGGATTCAGGTAGGTAGGCTTAGGGCAGGCAGACCTAGGGTAGGGGGTAGGATAGGTAGGGTTAGCGTAGGTAGAATTAGGATAGATAAGGTTAGGGGAGGGTATCCAAGCTGCCAAAAGGTCTTGGAAAGAGTGGAAGGCACCATGTGGTGAGTGTCATGATCCTGTGACTTTATAGACAAAGAGACTTTTCCTTTATGCTTGTTTTGCTGACCTGTTTCTTTCATACAGCTGTTCAGCACTAGAGGGAGAATTTTGCATGAATGATAGTGATAAAATAGTGGAAAAGAGTGGACAGTGGAAAGTTGATCATAAAATCTTTGTCCATATTCGGTGTCCAGCAAAGCTGACACATTGCAAGGAAATTTTGAGGGATGGAGGAATTTGGTGTGTGTTACTAATTCAGTTCTTGCAGCTGAAGTATAGAATTCACTGAAATAATAAGGTGTGGCTATTTGTAGCAAGCTAAGCTATCAAATTCAGCAGCACAACTAGGGGGCATTTATATGGTTAATTGTGACCAAAGTTGTCCAGCTGCAAGAACTGAGTTCTCAGTGGAAAAAAGAGTGAGCAGAGCATGAACTTTCTGATGGTGAAGTTTAGTAGTTCTGTAGAAGAAATAAGTCTAAGAAAAGGTAGGTGAATAAAAGCAAGTAACAGTTAAGGTGGCCTTTAAGGTCTGGGTTTGTATGTTAATGTTTATGATGTCATTGTAGCACAAACATTTCCCAGCTAATCTGTTAATAAAATAGGGGAATGGGCTCAAAATTTAACTAGCAGATTTTGGCCAACTTCTACTTTATCTTCTCAAGTTATTAAAACTTAATTGCCCTGTCTATATTATGTTTAATATTATCAAGTCCTCAAGGAATTGAGAGCTCTTCTGTCCATAGCTTGACAGACAAACTTCACAGTTCAGGAGACAGTTAATAAGTTTAGTAAATATTAATAAAATAAATCTATTATATTACTAAATCTTTAGGGAAATGACTTCAGTGGTTTAATTTTAAAATGAAACATAATCTTGATGATCTTGTGGGTTTTTCTTATTAAAATTATTTTTAGTAATTGAAGAGGGTATCATATTTACTAGATAAACTTTAATAAAACTTAAGACAGATGTACACGTGGGGTAAACTGATAGGGAACTAAATGGTGTGTTTTAAAATTCTGGGGAGAAAAGGTCTTTGAAAGTTAGCGAACCCTTCAGAGAATGTGTTGATTTGACTAGAAGATAGAGGAACGCCTGGAACTGTCTTACATAGCACCTCCCTACTTCTGGCTTAAAAAAAGGGCTTTGTGTATGTGTATGTATACAAATATATGTGTGTGTGTGTATGTATATAAATATTCACATATGTGTATATATATAGTGCATACACACACGTATGTATATATGTATATATATAGTCTGTGTGTATATGCACATATGTATATATTTCTTATATATACACATATGTGTATATATAATATGTGTGTAAATATACACACAGACAGATACATACGTATATATACACACACACACCATCAGGGTGCAGGCAAATCCGTGTTCTGTCCATCTTCTCGGCAAGGTTGGCACCCGCACCGTTGTCAGGCACCATCCTGGCAGTTTTATTTCCAAGTATTGTTTAGAGACCTAGACAAAAGCAGGGAAGTGCCAATTTGCTTACAGCAGCTGCACACAGGAATCAAACAGTTATCCAAGTTGTCAGAATAGGATCAGCAACATTCACACTTTCTGAAAGCAAAGACACTTCCAAGCTCATTGGAAAAGCCCTCATAAATGACTTGCTTATAATGCATGAAGTTGTTATAAATAAGTCAAATGAGAACTCTCTGCGCATAGCCTGCCCTATGACGTCTGTGTGCATTAGGCAAAGTAGTCATTCTTGGCAGTGGAAATGACCAGAGAAGAGATATTTATTTTAATGCATCTTCATCTTTTTGTATCTGGAAGGATCGAATAAACAAGTCTGGAATGGTTGCTCTTGGAGGAGTCAAACTCTTGGACTCTTAGATAGCGTAAGGTACTCTTGGCATTGGTGGTGCAGAGTATCTGGAAGAAGCTACTCTTCCCTTCCTCTTTCTTTACGTGCTTTTAGTGGCTTTTGGGGAATTTCTGTAGCTGATGACAAGAATGTTTTGGGGAGGCTAAGTAAGGACAGTGCAGAAATCTAGTGTCTTAGCTTTGAAAGGAGTAAAGGCAGAAAGTTGTGGAGTTTTTTTGTTTGTTTATTCTTTGTTTGATGGGATTATTTGAAGCTAAGAAAAGGAAATATTTAGCTACCTGAGGTCACAAATGAAATAGCCCTTAAAACAGATCATTCGACTGGCGGTTCATCTAGCACCCAGGAGCCAAGATTCTTCAGCAAAGAAATTTTTAAACCAGAGGGATTGTTTTGACGAAAACATTAAGTATCTCTGCCAAGAACTGAATCATTCTTGTTCGTCCATATAGTATGAGAGTGCTCATACTCAAGGAAACTAAAAGTCCTGCAGTTATTGTACAGTGTAGTAGTTTCCCATGAGCATTATGTATCTTCATTATAACATTTTTTCCTATGGTGCTCACCTGCAAAAAAATCTGAAACTATAAATTATTTAAACACATCTTAATTTTCAAGTGGGTTAAGCAAAGATTTAAGTAAGTCTAAGTATACATCTAACGCATTTCTTCCCCTCATAACGGAGATAAAGCACGTCTCCTAACACAACCCTTAATCTTTGTACTAGGAACTTGCATCGCTCTGCAGACAAGGTAATTAATTCTGGTGTGTACCTAACCAATGAATATAGTCTTGGAGCCTCTCTGCATTTCAGTCAGTGCAGCGTCTATAAAAAATGACCTGCTTCCTTACTAGGTGTTTGGTTGTTAATATATGTAAAGTGTATTCATCATTACAGTCACCACGCTGTAGCATTTCTTAAATGGGAGGAAAGCTCATTGCATATGTGTGCTTAACAGAAGCCTGGTCTTAATAGAAACTAAACAGAAAATTTTAAGAACAAAACACGAACTAAAATAGAAAGGAAAAAAAACTTGATTTCATTGACTAGAAATAAATGTTGCTGGAAAAAGGGGCCGGGTATTTTTAAGATCATGTCTACTGCCTAATAAATGCAGTTTTAGTAGGTACTGAGTTTGGGTTCCACGTGTATGAACGTGCTTTCCTTTAAGCATTCCTGGAACACATGACACTTCATGAGCAAAGGTTAACTAGGGCCTGAAGGAAGCTCAGAGCAGGAAAGCACAAATGTGGTATTTGTAGCAACAAGGACTACTGGCTAAGGCTATGATTATTACTACTTCATATTATTTAAAAGGAGAAGCTTTGTTGTACAGCTCTGCTGGTATCTTCCAAAAATTGGTGTTCTGCACTAATTTCAATGTCTAATGGGTGATTGAATTCCTAATTTCCACAAGATAGGATTTCAATTTCCATAGTCAAAGAGGTAGCCTGTATGATTTAAGAATGAATATTTTAGTCTTGGAGTCAGAAGTATTTTTCCCTTAAACTGCGTGTTACTCTATGCTGAAAGTAGAGCTCTGAAAATCTTTAGGGTGCTGGCTTTTAAAATTACGCGTTCGTATGAGATATTTTATTTTTAAGCTGCTGAGCATAATCATTATGTCAGGCTAATATCATAGGTTGTAGGAGAAATATGTTGCCTGTGAGGCTTCAAAAAATGAGGGCTCAGTATCCTTTTCAGTTTCGTGGGTATTACATGCTCACAAAAATTACTGTGCTAGACTTGAATATTTTGGACACTTTTGATTCTTGCCAGACTTCATTGCTCTGGGTAAAGCATTTATT
Source organism: Nothocercus julius (assembly GCA_013398735.1). Classification (NCBI taxonomy): domain Eukaryota; kingdom Metazoa; phylum Chordata; class Aves; order Tinamiformes; family Tinamidae; genus Nothocercus; species Nothocercus julius. Next base: position 309,642 of record VZSV01000057.1, read on the forward strand.
GACTTCAGCTGGCAGAAGGCATTTCTTGGGTTTTGGTTTATACTCATAGTATTGAATTGTCAAAGTTGGTTGTTACCTGATTTTAAGTTTTCATGTAATTTTAACACTGAAACAGTGACTAGTTATCCATAGGTGTTCATTCCATCATAATGGAATTTCAAGATTATTAAAATAATTGAGAGAAATGATTTAGAGCTTAACATGTAACGTACAGCATCATGGCAGCAGTTAGAGAATAGTCCTTGGATGTACAGGGTGCAGTCACTGATGCAAACAACCAAGAAAACCCTTCACCTCAAACTGATTCTGCCTACTGTGGTTATGAATGTAGCTGTGAAAATATGAAGGTGCTAAGTTGTCAATTGAATGCATGCAATCATTTAAACATACAATTTGTGTGGAAAATATCTGTGCTGACTACTGTAGAAACAGATATTGAATGAGGTGACTGCAAGGGTCTATGTCATTTTGATGCTATTATCTCTACTTAAACTGGACTGTATTTAGCAAAGGCCACTTAGCTCTTCCTGTGCAGCTTGGAGGTACCTGAGAGGTTGAAGTGTGTTTTTCATTTTCTTGGTATCCTGTTCTCATTCTCTCCTTCCACCAAGCAATCTTAGTTAACCAAATATCTGGCTAAGCTGCCCAGAGAACATGTATTAGCAGAGGCACTCGCTGGCTTTGCTGTGATCTGCAAGGAGGGCAGTGGCCACATTGCCCTCGTTCATCTTTGTGTCCTTCCCTTGCTACCAGGATGTTACAAGGCCAGTGTGTCTGCAGGGAAGGTTTCCCTGAAGCTGCTGCCAGCAGAACCATGCTAGCTCATGCCGTCACCCTTCCTAAACGATATAGCCTGTACCAAGTAGGAAGTTCATAGAATCATAGAGTCATAGAATCATAGAATGCTTAAGGTTGGAAGGGACCTCTAGAGATCATCTAGTCCAACCCCCTGCACACGCAGGGTCACCTACAGCAGGTGGCTCAGGACTGCGTCCAAGCGGGTTTGGAAGATCTCCAGAGAAGGAGACTCCACAACCTCTCTGGGCAGCCTCTTCCAGGGCTCTGTCACCCTCACTGT